>JAZHYW010010558.1:0-156829 GCA_037355805.1 Ixodes ricinus | reverse complement strand
TATATGCTAACTATTTATTTACATTATTTACACGTTGGTTCTATGGACTGTCGAAGTACGACATGGCTGCCCTGCTGATGACCCGTGCGGAAGTGCCCGAGCTCTCTTGGCGTCTTCTTCTTCATCCGCTGCCGTGGCTTATATGTGGTCGCCACACTACTCCCCCTTCAGTCTGTAGGACGTTTGTGGAAGAAAGAAATGGACCTTGCGTCGCGGAGAGTTGCTGTGGAAGTGAGTCATAGTAGTTGTGGACAGTTGGGTGGACTCCATGTGGGCAGGCTTGAGTCTGTCAATCGATATGGTTTGATGCTTGCCGTTGATCAACACTTCGAAATATTTCGGAGTCTTCTTCGTGATTAGGTACGGTCCGTGATAAGGAGGTTGAAGGCTTCGGCGAACAGTATCGTCTCTTACGAAAACGTGGCTTGTCTTGGTAAGATCCTTACTAATAAAAACTGGCCGTGGCGATCGCCGTCGTGGGGATGTTGGTCGCAGTTTCGACATGATGTCTTTGAGCCGATGAGCATAGTTGGTTGGGTCCGGAGGAACCGCTGGGTCCATCGGGGTGAAAAAATCTTGTGGAAGACGCAGGGACATTCCGTATACGAGCTCCGCAGGAGTGCATAAAAGTTCTTCCTTGAATGCCGTTCGCAGGCCCAGAAGTACTAGTGGGAGCGATTCTGTCCAATGAGGGTTATCTTGACGCGCCATGATTGACGCTTTTAGCTGGCGATGAAATCTTTCAACGAGACCGTTAGCTTGTGGATGGTAAGCCGTCGTTCTTAGTCGACTGGTGCCAAGAAGAGAGGTGAATTCACTGAAAAGTGCAGACTCAAACTGCCGACCGCGATCTGTGGTGAGAGTGGCCGGCACGCCAAACCGTGAAATCCAGATTTGCATAAATCCTTGAGCGACTGCTTGAGCTGTAATGCTGCTAATGGGGAGGGCCTCTGGCCATCTGGTGAAGCGGTCAATGGCGGTTAGTATATATTTGTTGCCTTGTGATTCAGGTAGTGGGCCGACTATGTCTAGGTGCACATGCTCGAAACGGGTACTCGGAATAGGAAAAACACCTGGTGCAGTGTGCGTGTGCCGGTGAACCTTCGCACGTTGGCAAGGAAGGCAGCTGCGAGCCCAGTTTCGAACGTCAACGTTGATGCTAGGCCACACGTAACGCGCGGTTATTAGCTTCTGTGATGCACGGATACCGGGATGTGACAGCGCATGGAAGGAGTCAAAAACTCGTCGTCGTAAAGCGATTGGAACGAAGGGTCGAGGGGCACCAGCTGACATATCACAGACCAAAGGGTGGGAGAGTCCAGGTATTGTGATGTCTCGAAGAACTAATGCACCTGGTGTAGTTCTGAGCCTGGTTAGTTCTGCGTCATTCTGTTGGTGTGCCAAAAGTGTAGCAGGAGTGAGGTTTGGATTATCTGATATTTGGGTGATAACGGCTCGAGACAAGGTGTCGGCAACAATGTTATCAGTCCCCTTTATGTGCCGAATGTCTGTGGTGAACTCAGAAATGAATGACATTTGTCGCAGTTCCCGAGGAGAGTGAGTTCCACTGTCGGGCTTGTGAGATTGTATGGCGCCTGCCAAGGGCTTGTGATCCGTAAAGATGTGAAATTGCCGAGCTTCCAGAAAATAACGGAAATGACGGATAGCGGAGTAAACAGCCAGGAGCTCACGACCGAACGTGCTGTATCGGCGTTCCGTATTGGTTAACTTGCGAGAGAAGAAAGACAGTGGTTGCCATACACCCTTGTGGAACTGCTGGAGTACCGCTCCAAGGGCGATGTCGGAGGCGTCGGTGACAAGACATATTGGTGCTCCCGTTTTTGGGTGATGTAGCAAGGTGGCACGTGCAATGTGTTGTTTGATGCTGTCGAACGCTTCATTTGCGGCATCTGTCCAGTTTAACGGTGCTGTTTTTACGGTTGGTAATATTTCTTGAAGAGGCTGAAGAAGCTTCGCGCATCCAGGGACAAAGCGGCGATAGAAATTCACAAGCCCGAGGAAACCCCGTAGGTCACGCGCTGTTTGGGGCTGGGGGTACTCTTTAATAGCCTTTACTTTTGAAGAGAGTGGACGAATGCCGTGACAATCGATTTGGTGGCCTAGGAATGAAACGCTGGACACACCTAAGTGGGACTTTTCTGGGTTGATCATTAAGCCATGCTCATCCAATTTTCGAAAGAGACATCGTAAGTGGTCTTGGTGTTCTTGCTCGGTGCGACTTGCGACGAGAATGTCGTCTATGTAGGCATATACGAAAGGCATTCCTCTTAGGACTTGGTCGAGAAATCGTTGAAATGTCTGCGCAGCGTTCCTCAGGCCAAAGGGCATTCGAAGAAATTCGAAGAGACCGAACGGTGTTGTTATTGCTGTCTTCGGAATGTCCTCTGGAGCCATGGGAATTTGGTGGTAAGCACGAACAAGGTCGATGGTGGAAAAAATTACTGCTTGGTCGAGAATTGCTGTTGCGTCGTGTATGTGGGGTACTGGGTAACGGTCGGGTACGGTGGCTTGATTAAGAGCTCTATAGTCCCCGCAAGGACGCCAGTCACCTGGTGTTGATTTTGGCACCATGTGGAGCGGTGATGCCCACGGGCTAGAGGAGGAACGTATGATGCCCAGCTCCAGCATGTGGTCAAAGGCCTGTTTGGCAGTACAGTACTTGTCGGGAGGGAGCCTCCGGGGTTGAGCGTGAACTGGAGGGCCGGTTGTTTCAATATGGTGCTGGATGTTATGCTGCACCTGGGTGGTAAAGGTGCAGGGACGAACCAGGGATGGAAACTCTCGCAGAACTTCGGCGAATGGAGAGTCGGAAACGGAGAGGAGAGGAGAAAGTCCTATCGACTGCAGTTTCGTTCGTACTCCAGATACTGCCAGATGCGTTGTGCCATCAAAAAGACGGCGGCCGCGCACATCGACTAGGAGGTTGAATTTCTGCAGAAAGTCTGCTCCGAGAATGGGGTATTGCGTGTCTGCAACGATGAATACCCAACGGAAGATGCGACGCAACCCGAGGTTGATGGTGATGGTTCGCAGCCCATAGGTAGGGATGGTGGTGCCGTTTGCGGCCTTTAGTTTCGAAGGTTGTCGGTTACCACGTTCTTGAAGGGATGGTGGTACAACCGAAACTTCAGCACCAGTGTCGACCAGAAAACGTGTTTTTGAGTCTTTATCGGTAAGGAAGAAGAGACATTGACGACTGTGTAACTGGCCAGCATCACTCGTCGTCCCTAGTAGCCGGCTGGATTGTTTCCCTTCTTCTGGCAGGTACATTTGCGTGCGTCAGCGCCGAAGGTGCGATGATACCAGCACTGTTGTGTGGAAGGGCTATGAGACTGACTAAATCGACGAGTCGGGTGGGGACTTGTCCGTCGGAGAGGTGAACGCGAAGATCGAAGGGCAGAGACCATCTCCGTGAGCTCGTCCACGCGACGTTGAATGCTGGTGCAAAAATCAGCAGGGATTTTCTCTGGTTGTGTTACTTGGTTGACACCGGAAGGATTTGAAACGTCGATAATTCGATCGGCCAACTTCGCCAAGTCCTCTACGGTAGCGCTGTCAGCTGATGCCAACATCATGCGGACATCATTTGGAAGACGTTGGAGGAATAGATGACGGAATAATGTGTCGTCGATTGTGGCGTTAGCGAGCAACTGTTTCATCCGGCGGAGAAGCTGTGACGGTGTTTTATCTCCTAACTAATTATTTAAATGTATTTACACGTTGGTTTTATGGGACTGTTGAAGTACGACATGGCTGCCAGAAGTGCCCGAGCGCTCTTGGCGTCTCTTTCTTCATCCGCTGCCGTGGCTTATTTGTGGTCGCCACAACTATATTTTAGTGTGGCTGCGCGCCCTCCAACTTCTCCAAACAATTGACATGTTTATGAAATATGCCATGAAAGTTTAGAAAACTAAATACCATGTACGCTTTATTTCGCCATTATAAAATAGCGCGCTATGATAACAGAGAACCATAGGCATTCGATTAATGCTCTTCGCATCCTGCGTATGGGAATTTCTCTCGCGCACTCTTTCGCAATGCGGATGCAAGCTTTTCTGATGCAGTGCTCCGCCCTCCAGCCTTCGGGCCCTAGTCCATCGTAGGCTGAGACAGAGTATAGATAAGAGTTTTACTACACCAGCATGTGGCTGTTTATTATCCTTCTCTCTCTCTCTATCTCTCTTTATGTCTATCTCTATTACTGTGAAAGTGACGAATTCTATTAGCAATATGCGGGAATGACAAAAAGACAAACAGATGTAACCACATTGAACATATGCATGCATTTTTTATTTTGTAGTAAAAGTGAAAAAGTAACATGAAAAGTAATAAATTACTTTCTGGTAATTTTTCAATTACTTTTCTGATGCTGTAATTGATTACTCTAATCAGTTATCATTTTAGATAAAATAATTTAAAGTGTAATCGTTTACAGTGTTTTTCAGTAACGCGTACAAGACTGGCCACAAGGCACTGGGACATCTGTGCTTCATATTAAGCGTGGCTACCAGTTCAATGAGACAGCCTGGTACGCGACATTCGAGACGGGAATGTTTCCGTGACTTATACCTAACGTAAGAAAACTTGAGACAACGGGGCTGACTGAACCATCCTTTACTCCTTCAACTGATTGTAATACCCCTGTCAGACGGGCACCTTGAATGTCATTTACGCTAAAGGCCTTTAGGATTTTCAAATGACATTTAAGTCGTGTCGTGTCAGACGGGCAACTCAAATGTCATTTAGGTGATGTCTATCACGATAGCAGTCTGTTGTTAAGCCGGCAAACTAGTGTTTATTTTATTGTTTACTAAGTAAATAAAAGGTAATGAATTCTCAAAACATAGAATTCTAACACGGTGATGAAAACTAAGTACACGTTTTGACAGAGACAAGGTAAGTTGTGGCAACTATGACACGAAGTCAGCAATCCCAAGTAATCCGTAGCCGTAGCCGTTCCGCCGCATGGCTCGTCTGCTTTCGGAACTCCGTGCATATTGCTCGCCGTTGTTCCTCGCGCTCTTTCGTTCTTCGCCGGATTCGTATACCCCATTGACGTTTACGTCTGCGATCGACTCAAGCGAGGGCCGTGACCCTGTAGCGATGGAGCCTGCTGACGACAATGATCGTAGTGCGATGGATCCGGAACTGCCGGAACGTCGGATCGCGTTCCTGAGTGACTGAGAGCGCGATTATATTAAACAAATATATCGCAAAAGGTGTGCGAGATATACAGGTTATAAGCATTTTTTTTTCACAAAATAATTGCTACAAGCATTGTTTTCAATTGTATTTATATTATTTATAATGTTTTATTTCAATTCGCGGAACTTGTGCTGACCGCTGTTGACGAGACTACACATTTACGAGCCGTAAATGAGTTTGGGAGGACTCAGTTGAGCTCGAATGTCATTTAAGTCAAATGTCATTCGAGTTGCCGTGTGGCACTGCCTAAATGACATTTACACTGAATGTCATTTGGGGTAAATGTCATTTGAGGTGCCCGTCTGACAGGGGTATAACTCTCCGCCGAAAGCACGGATGTACCGCTGAGTTGCGGTCGCATCTTGATGTAAGCGTACGCAAGCTTCGCAACGTAAGAAAAAGGTGGTGTGTGAGCTGAAGTCCCTGGATCCTGGGAAAAGTAGCGCAGCTTATCCTGCCTGCTAGCGGTACACAAACAGAAACTAACGTACAGACGACCAAACCTCGCAAGGAGATTGGCTGGTCGGTCTCAGTTGCCATGGCAATCGCTCTTTCGGTCCATTCAAACCTTCGCAGCTTCGAAAGGGTCGTTCTGAACCAGACGCAGCAAGATCACTATGGAGCATCATTGTTGTGAAAGCGTTTCCCGCCAATATAAGCGTCTTTGACGCTATGCATGCAATCCACTTATCAATCATGCTTATCTCCACAGATATTTTACAATAATATAGAGAGCATAGGGAGTTTTCACTGGCTGCCATAGCTGTCTGCGCGACTGCTGACCGCGTGCTGAAGGCAAGCTTCCACTGTTCTTTTGCAACGTGCATTCAACAGCCTCAAGATTGCCGGTCTTGGCAGCCTAATAATGTTAGCTAGTTCTGTGCATGCACTATAAACAGCGTCCTCAACTATGGCGTCCAGTGAATTACCTTTTTTGTTTTCTTGCGTTTTTAAAGACAGGAAAATGATTTTTCAATGCTGCCATGCACCGGCGGCGAATGTGGTGATGGTGCCAAGATGTACGCTTGTTTCGCCGGTGTGTAGCTAACAAAATATCGGTAATCAAGAATTGTCTCTATAAAGCTACCCGTCACCAGCTATTGTAAATCGGCTCAACGAAAATGGAAAGATCAAGGAGAAACTGCTCATTCCATGAACCAAAATGGCGATCATACGGGGGAAGCTTGACGCTACTTTCCTGGGATTCAGTGACATAAGTGTAAACCAGCCTTCACTGGGATCCGTTTTGTCGAGTCGCATCACTACGTATCTCGCTTTTTTGCCGAAGCAGTTTTGTATAGAAAACTTGCATTCCTGCCCGCAATACTACTCAATGTTTTCTTGTTTAAAAATGACCGCATCTCCACGTGGTGAATGATGTTGATTGGGGCGAAGCTCGGGGGGGGGGGGGGGATATTTATACAGCGTGTAGTTGGTCAGCCATTTGAAGTTGCGACGAGTCACTCGCTGTAGATGAGCAATTTAGCCAGTGCAGTACAACCGCTAGCCTGGGGTCTTTAACGTGCACCACGCAGTAGTGATACACGACCGCACGCCGGTACGATGCTCATCCAGATCGAAACGGGCAGGGTGGGGCTCGAACCCAGGATCCCTGAGTTCTGCAGCGCGAGCTTTCGCTCCAGGGCGAAGCTCGGGTGGGGCTTGTGGTAGTATTTACGTGATTGTACCGGTGGTACCGGGAAACCAGCAACACTACGTGTAGAACGTTCGAGATCCCCTTGGGCGCTGTCCCCTCTTCTTCCTCTTTTCCCCCTACTCGCCCCGTTTATTCGGACTTACAAAACAATATTATTACATCTCTTTTTCCCCCGAAAATGTCATTCGCCAAATCTTTTTGGTTTTCTTATGGTCCGTCCTGACCGGGTCTTTGGGATGTCTTCTTCTCTAGGAGGAACACTGAATTCCGGTGTGCTTGCTTCAGGATGTGTTTGGTCGCTGGTGAACACCCGTGGTGTTGGAACCAGGTGATGTGTATTCCGGCGGAGATATCCTGACCTTGTCCTGATAGTGTAGGATCGAGGTTCTGGTCTCTTGCCCGTAATTGTTCCAGTTGCTTTGCTGTCTCTTACCCATACCTCGCTGCCGATATCTAACTCCTGTTTTCGGCACACTCCGTGTCTCTTGTCGTAGTTTTCCGCTTGCTTATTTTTTTCTTCACGATCCTTCTTGCGGAACTCCTCATGGTTGGGCAGTCTTGGCAAGAGTGTAGAAGCCAATACTGGCAGTGTGGTTCGCAACTGCCTTCCCATCAGAAGCTGTGCCGGACTGTATCCAGAAGGTCCTGGTGTTGTTCTGTAGACCAGTAATCCAAGCTCGGGATCTTCAGACTTCTTGATGATGTCTTTGGCTATCTTGACCATTCTTTCAGCTTCCCCGTTACTTTGCGGATAACGTGGGCTGCTTGTAACATGCTCGATCTTGTAGTCCTTACAGAAGCCTTCGAATGGCTTGGAGCTGAATTGTGGACCGTTGTCTGATCGCAGAACCTCAGGTATTCCGTGGCGTGAAAATAGTGCCTTGAGATGCGATATGACTGCTTCTGAAGTGGTTTGTCTCAGTCTAGTTATTTCCACGTACCTCGAGTAGTAGTCTACGACGAGCAGGTATTGGGCTCTTTTCAACTCGAACAAATCTGTCCCAACTCGTTGCCATGGTCTCTCTGGCAGTTCAGACGCGATCATCGGCTGTGTTTTTGGTACTCGCTCGTGTGCGCAGCTGAGACAGTTTGTGACAACATCAGCCATCTGAGAGCTTAGTCCTGGCCACCAAACTGACATCTTGGCTCGTTGCCGGCATCTCGAGATACCCTGATGGCCATCGTGCAGTCGGTGCAAGACTTGCTTCCTCATTTGACTTGGTATCACAAGGCGGTTGCCTCTCACGAGTAGGTTTTCTTGTACCGTGAGGTTGTGTCTTTCTCGGAAATATGGGGTGATCTCGATTGGCACTTGCTGCTTGCTAGTTGGCCATCCTTTTTCGCAGTACTCCCTCACTTTAGTGCAGACTGGGTCATCCTCTTGCATCTTCTTTACCTCGATCAGGTACTCCCGGGATGCAGGGACTGACTGCAGAACGACTTGCACAAAAGCCTCGGTTTCTTCTTCCATATTGTCTGGAGGTTCAACAGGTGACCTTGACAGGGCATCGGCCGTCCAGAGTTCTTTTCCAGGCACGTGTGAGATTGTGTAACAGAATCTCATCAGCCGCAGTTTGAATCGCTGAACTCTGGCTGGAATCGCATCCAGTTCTTTGGACCCAAGAAGAGGTACGAGTGGACGATGATCTGTTTGGATGTGAAACTGTGTTCCTAGCAGGAACTTCTCGAATCGTTCACATGCCCATGTCACGGCATACGCTTCTTTCTCAATCTGAGCGTATTTTGTTTCTGTGGTACTCAGTCCTTTCGAAGCGAAGGCTACTGGTCGAATGTCTCCGTTATTGTCTTTTTGTAGTAACACTGCCCCCAAACCGTAAGACGAAGCATCTGCTGAAACAATAAGTTCTTGTTGCGGATCATACAGTGTTAGGGATGTTGCCTCCTGGATGTCCTTCTTCACTGCATTGAATGCTGTT
This sequence comes from Ixodes ricinus, assembly GCA_037355805.1. Taxonomy (NCBI): domain Eukaryota; kingdom Metazoa; phylum Arthropoda; class Arachnida; order Ixodida; family Ixodidae; genus Ixodes; species Ixodes ricinus. Next base: position 148,009 of record JAZHYW010010558.1, on the reverse strand, counting down.
TTCTGGGCAGTGTCCCACGTCCACTGGTTTGCCTTCTTGAGAAGATCACGCAGAGGCTTCAATTTTTCGGAAAGATGAGGGATGAAGCGTCCCACTTGGTTTGCCATTCCGATGAATTGTCTCACCTCGGTCACTGTCGTTGGTGCTGGCATATTGGAGATGGCTGTGACCCTTTGTGGGTCTGGCTTGATCCCTTCCTGGCTGACGATGTGTCCCAAGAACTTTATGGACTTTTTCTTGAACTCGCATTTGTCGTTGAGTCGGACACCTGCTGCTTTCAACCTCTTAAGGACTTCCTCTAGCCTCTCATCATGCTCTTTCTCGTTGGCACCAGTGATTAGGATGTCGTCCATATGGCATAGGACTCCTGGGATTCCTTCCAGGATCTCGTTCATCCTTCGTTGAAAATACTCCGGGGCGGAAGAAATTCCAAACGGCAGTCGTTGGAAACAAAATCTGCCAAAAGGAGTGATAAAGGTGGTCAAAGTTTGTGACTCTTCTGCCAACCGAATTTGCCAAAATCCTGACTTGGCGTCTAGTTTTGTGTACAGTGATGTGCGTGACAACCGTCCCAGTGTTTCTTCGACAGAGGGCAAAACTAGCTTTTCGCGCTCTATGTTCTTGTTCAGTTGCGTCAAATCCACGCAGATCCGTACATCTCCGTTCGGCTTGGGCACCACAACCATTGCAGAACACCATGGTGTAGGCTCTTCAACTTTCCTTATGATTCGATCTTTCTGCATGCTTGCCAGCTGCTCTTGTACTTTCGTCATCAGTGCCAGGGGTACACGCCGTGATGTGTGGACGGAGACTGGCGTGGCGTCTTTCGAGAGTTTGATTTTGTACTCTCCTGCCATTTCTCCGAGACCTTGGAACAACTCAGGGTATTGTTCGTGGTACCTCTTGGCTGTTTGCTCCGAGACTGTGCACAGAAGTTGGATCAGCTCCAATTCGCTGCTGGCTTGTCTTCCCAAAAGAGGCTCTTCCAGGCCGTTCACTACGTAGATCACGTGCTGTATAGACTTATGGTTATGTTGTATTGTCGCTTGAAACTTGCCCAATACTTCGAGTTGCTGCCTGTTTGCACCGTAGAGCTTGGCAGCTGTCTCCTCAAGGGTCACCTTGCTTGGGACAGTGTTTGGAGGCATGGCACTGACGTCTGCACCAGAGTCTATCTTGAATGTAGCAGTCGTTCCGTTGACTCGCAGTTTGACTTTCCATGCACTTCCTTCAGCTGCGTGGATGCTTCCGATCATCCAGCTTGGCGCCTCATTTGGGTCCTGTAGAGTCACCTCTTTTAGAGTGCTCTTGCCCTCATTCCTAAGCTTCTTAAAGCAAACTTGTTGCCAGTGACCTTTTTTTCCGCAGTTGCGACAGGTTGATCCCGCTGCGGGGCACTTGGACTTTTCGTGTGCACTGTTGCCACATCTTCCACACGTCTGTGTTCTAGCTGCATGATTTTCAGCGTTTTTCGGCGTGTATTCTCGCCGCTTTGCGCCTTTCTCTTTTGCTGACATTCTTTTGTGGAGGGCATCCAGCGTCATGTCTTCTGCTTGGGCTTCGCCTCTGACGACGGCTTGCTGTCGATGCACGGCTTCTTTCTGTCGAGCTCGTGTGTACGCAGCTTCCAGTGTCAGATTTGGGTCGCTTTGAAGTTTTTCTGAGAGCGAAGAATCTTGCAATCCAACGACAAAACGATCGCGGACGAGTTCTTCTTTTAATGCACCGTAGCCGCAATGCGTTACTAGGCGATGCAGGCTAGTCATGAAGCTCTCAACAGATTCACCCGGCTCTTGTTTCTTCTGGTGGAACTTGGCCCGTTCGTAGATAACGTTTCTCTTGCCGACGAAGTGGCTCTCGAAGAGTTGAGCAACTGCTTCGAACTGTCGCTGTTCGGTGTCGGTCAAAGCCGAGGCGGACAAAATGTCTTCCGCGTCCTCACCGAGAAAGTAGATTAATGCGTCTACTTGCGATCCTTCGTCTTCTTTATCGAGCTTCGAAACTCTACGGTACCTGTTAAAACGGGTGATCCACCTTGGCCATTCTTCTGGGCGCTTGAAATCAAAGGCTGGCGGCGCCGTGAAACCCGTTGCTAGCAGTGTTGTTGGGGCCGTTACGTTCTCTGAGGTCGATGAGGGTTCCATTTCAGAAGCACTTCTGACACCATGTGGTAGTATTTACGTGATTGTACCGGTGGTACCGGGAAACCAGCAACACTACGTGTAGAACGTTCGAGATCCCCTTGGGCGCTGTCCCCTCTTCTTCCTCTTTTCCCCCTACTCGCCCCGTTTATTCGGACTTACAAAACAATATTATTACAGGGCTGATGATACTGATTTTGGTCATAGGTATTGCTGCTTGCTGTCGGCGTTGACGCTTTGCCGCCGCTTCCCGAGCTCTCAACTCCGGGTCCGCTGGGCGTTTTTGACGCTGTGCAGCAGCTTCTCGCGCCCTGGTCTCCGGAGCAGCTTGCTGTCTATACGTAGACGCTGAGGCGCTGCATGCCGAGCTTTTCGGTCCTTTTCATTCATGGCAGTAGGAGAATGTGTGGTTTTCTTCTTTTTCTTTTTTAGGCAGACAGATGGGATGGCATCTCAAGAACCCCCCTACTCTTTTTTTTTCTTCTTTTTCTTTTTTCATAATTTTTTTTTCATCTTTTTTTTTCCAATTTTTTTTTTGCCCTACACGAGCACGTGAGCATGTGCTCACGTGCTCGTGAGCACGTGATCTCACGAGCAGAAGCACGAGCGCCCGACGCCGGCCTACGGCGGAGCGGACATACGGACATGGCTAGCCCCTAAGGAGCTTCGCCCTAAAACAATCCATCTTTCTTGAGTCGTCCTTATAAGCATACCAGGACGGAATGTGTCGGCATCACTGACGTTCTTTACTCTATTAGTTGAGGCTCGGACCTGTGTACAAAACAGACAATTCTTGCTTCGTAGAGCTTTACAGCCAAGCTGTATTACAGCGAAGCTTGATATGACTCACAGGTCGGATATCTGAAATTTTTTCGTGTCGTCCTCACGGAAAAAACACAAAACCTTTTAAGCGATTGAAGCGAAACGTGCATATCACGCATACAACATATAGCACAGCATTCGTTTCAATAAAGAAGAAGCCTAAAACAAGCTTCTGAACCAGATAATAGACGAAAAGGCGCTCATGATAACTATGCGAATCGTGCGCTCACCGCATACGTTTCTCGGTAAAAGTTACTGTTACCCTAGGAGCCGCGGCGACGGCAACTTGCGGTGGAAGGAGTGACGTCACTAGCATTTTATATATAAAAAATGTTGGTACAGTGCATTTACTTTTTTTGATAGCATCTTCGATCAACTCGCACCGGAATCGCCCTGAAACCAGCACAGTGCACAGCGCTCCTCGGTCGTGCAGCGCGAAGTCGGTGCAACATCGAGGACAAACTGCGCCGCGCCGGTGCACCGCGGCGAGCTCCACCTTGCGTCACTTCGCGTTTTGTTCGTTTTTTCTTGCGTAGGTCAGCGCACGGTGCCCGTCTGCTGTCAATGTCTCCTATTCTTTTACTCGCGGATTTGACGGTCCCACACAAATGAACATCGTGGACGTGATTGTCGATGGGGTCACGAAGCGGGTGACAATTCCACATGTATATGTTGGCCACCATTGTTGGTTCAAGAAAGAGAAACACCAGATAATAGCCGTACCTCGCTGTCATCGAAACACCTCGCGACGCTTTCCACGAAGTTCGTACCTTTCAGGCGCTCCTTGCCACCGCAGCAATCGCCGGTAATCGCGGCGATGGTAAGAAGCTCGTCGTCTCGCCGTCAGAAGAGCTGAGGAATTCATCTAGTGCAGCTGCGAGGCGTGTTCGTTTTTGCAAGATCGCCATCTCGATAGTCTGCGCGTCTGCTACTCCCGCCATCTTCTCGATTCCCGCTCCTGGCCGCAATGCCTGATGGGACTGCACCCCGGCGCACCGTCGATTTTCTCGGTGCGCGTTGGGGCAACGAAAAGCCGCACCGGGAAAGTGCGCTTCGTTGATCGAGGACGTCCGGTGCGCACCGGTGCACTTGATCGAAGATGAAGGGGCGCACCTCGCTGCCCCGGTGCGCACCGGTGCGGATGATCGAGGATGCTATTAGTCAATCATTAGGTATACACCCTTTTGCTGTTTACAAACATGAACTGCCTCCTGCGTTCCAAGCGACTCCCGGTTGCTCCATCTCTGCAAGCCTGTCGAGCTTGCTTATGTCACCAGTGCTAGAAAGCATAAACTCTACACGTACATCAAAGTTGGAGATTTAACGAGGGCCCTCGGCTGGACAATTTAACGTCTTGCAAGAGGCAAGTTGGTTTACAAGAATATTCGAAAGCTTTTTAACAAATCTCGCGCTTCTTCGTTCTTTTGGCGTTCACCTGGAGTATTGGTCGTTAAACGTTTAATCGATATTTCAAGCAGCAGTGATATGGTGGCCTTTGTTCATTCTTTTTATAAACCGGAACTTCTCTGGGACGTCAAATACTGGAGGACCCCCTGGTGGCGCTAGCCATAAAAGGGTGTTGCAGGTGATACCGCAGCTTCGCTGTCCAAGCACCTTCTGAGCGTGGATGGGAGCCCCAACATTTTGTCATCAAAATTTCACGCCATGGCAATTGTATTGAGTTCGTACGTCAATTTTCCAAATAAATTATGCCACCCAAATTTTTGCTGTTAAAGTTGATGAAAACGTTCTAGATTATTATCTCATTAATTAACCCGTTTCGCCTCTTTTCTATTGGTAGCTATGGCCACCAACTTGGCCCAGGACTAGAAAAACCCCGATACAAGTTTCCTTTTTTCAAATTCTGGGTTGACAAGAAAGAAGAAAAAAACGCCCTATAAATAAACTAGGAATAAGCGACGAAGAAATGCATAGCCCTTTAATCCTCATAGTCTAAAATCAGATAATATACGGTGTGTTTCCCAGGGCTCTTGAGGGGCAAACAAATTCATCTAAATAAACCAATGAACGGAAGGCAATTAAACTTTGCACAGAGGTGTCTTTAGGTGGTTCATTTATCATGCTCAAATGTCATAAGTGTATGTTTTAGAAAACAAATTCAAGCATAAAAAATCGCTTCTTTTGTTTATGCAAAGGAAGGAAAACGGTGAAAACCGCCAGGTTGACGCCTCAGGTAAAAGCAAAATTGTGAAAGCCTTTTTGAGATGAATGCTCGAAAGCAGATCCAGCAGACCTATGAGAGTAGCCGCGTCAACCTGGTTTCTGTCATTTTACTCCCTGTGCATAAGCAAATAGAGGATATTTTAGGTTTAGATTTTTGTTCAAACCCATACTCTTTATATTTGAGGATGATAAATGCACCTGTTAAAGAAATATATTATGTATGGTTTCAATACACTGCGTCTACATTTATACGAATTTGTTTACCTCCCGATAGCGAAGCAAGGCATGTTGCAGCATAAAACCCACGCACTATGTGCTTAGCGTGAACAAGATATCGGCGAGTATTTCGCTACTGAAGTTTAGTGTGGAACAACCCATCGCTCAGCCCGTACTGGTGCCCCACGCATTCCACGTGCAGTTTTTGCAACCACGTTCCAGCTGTGAGAAGGAATTAGGAAGTACAAACCGCGGTCGCGTGTTCATGCTGGTCAACATGTTGATGAACCTTGTCTCCGGACAATTGTTCGAGCGTCGGCGAGCGTCGTGCCATGGACAGCGGTGCATGTACTGTGCGTTTATTGCTCCGAAAAGGGTTTACACACACGAAGCAAAAGGGAGGCGAAGCTCGCAGTAAAACAGAAGACGGGGCTGGCAGACCTGAGCGGGCTGTACGCTTTGCTCCCATTGAAATATATACACAGGTCTCGGGTGGCTTTATGTACATCTACGATGAAGAGGGCAGTTCGTTCGTCGAACCATGACAGAATGCTGGGAAACCGAGAAGTGGAGCCAAGGGCGTGCCCGCGCAAAGTGGCGAAGGAAGGCTGCCCGTGCAGGAGAGGGGAGTATGTGGCTCAGGCCTTGAACTGCTGCTGGTAGCGAGGAATGAGCGGGAGGGCGCGCTGCACGTCGCTCTCGTCGTGCAGGTTCACCTTCTCCTGGCCGATCCTGTCGTTCAGGTAGAAGAAGTCCGGCGAGCTCCTGCACGCCACGGCGTCTTCCGGGAAGGCGCAGGTGAGCGAGAACTGGTTGAAGACCGTCTGGTTGCCGCACAGGAAGCTGTACTGCTGCACCTCGGCGCTGCCGTCGTCCTTGGGTACCACGTTGCACACGTGGAAGATCTGGCAGTTGTTGTCCACGTCGGCGAAGTAGCCGTTCTTGGCCGGGCACGTGACGGACGTCTTCACCGAACCCAGCAGAAGTTCTGCGCCGTCTGGGAGCTCATAGGCGGCACGCTTCGCCTGCGGGAAGAAGCAAACTACTGGAGACTGACACAGCTCGGGGTTGCCTGCAGGTTCCAAGGTCCGCTCAAAGAGTCCTACTGAGTAGTCGAGGAATCGAAGAAACATTCCGATTACTTTGCAGCCAATGCCGCAATACTAATTACTGTTTCGTGAAGACTAAGCGATCGGGGTTGGCTGGGCTCAGCTTTCGAGAGCGCACGTCACAGCATAAGAGGAAGGAGAGCGCGGAGTGATTGGGAGGGCCAAAAACGGTCCCCGTGTTACCCACTCTCCCAGACGATTATTTTCAACCAACTAAAAACAGTTTGCTTGCAGGCCATCTGGTGCAAGTCTCCCAGGATGACATTAACCCAAGACTGGAGCATATAAAAAAAGATCTGCAGAGGTCCGAAAAGGACGGAAGACAACGTCGCAATGTCGTTATCTGGCTTTTTTCTTGTTTTTTGATTGAAAACATTTAACGTCCCCAGCTTCGACGTGTTCCCTTATAGCAGCCAATCGGCGCCTCAATATAGCTTCTCGGCAAGGCCTCCATTGTCGAAGGGATGTAGGAAGGGTCGGTTTGTGCTTTGTCTCGCAAGAAATAAACAAAAAGAGAGGGTGTTCGGCGAACGACCGCGTGGTTATCGTCTGACGCTTCAGAACGTTTTGTCCGTGATCTGCCGCTCCCCCTCAATCTTTGACCGCGACCTGGCTGTAGATTGCTTTGGCGCGGGAGGCACAGGCTCATCGAGCGTCTGAAAGAACCAAAATAATGCTTTCATCCGACAAAACTTGGACTTTGGAGAAAATTGACCAACAGCGTTTTGAAAGCTCCGGAGCTAATCCACAAGCGACAGAACTTTCGAAAGTGAGAAAGGGAGAAATGCATTTGGATGACAAAAAAAATTCAGCTCGGGCCAGTACAGAGTGAAAATTGGCTTGTGTAAATTTTTGGACATGTCTCCGACACAAGTTTTGCGTCCAAAAATGGCTGTAGAGGACAACTCGGGAGCTGCGGGGAAAGCTCGAACATCTGACTGCGTCGCCCATCGAAAATTGCATCGCTGGCGATCGTCTGCCCGCGACCGTCTTGAGGAGACGAAATCTCCCAATGGCTTCGAGATTTAAGGAGACAAGCAGAAACACCTGTCGTCATGAGTATTCAAATGACATCGCAAAGGCATTAGTTTCACGTGACGAGTGTCGTACCATTGGTTTTCTACAAAGAGCTCGATGTCTGTCAACATCTCAGTAAAAGACAAACAAAAACACAACCCAACAACATAAGCAAAAAGCAAAAAAAACAAAAAAACTCCGCGTTATCTTGTTCGCGGATTGCCAATGGATGTCGCCAGTCTACAGATCGTGCGCTGCCCCGTTCGCATAAACGCACATACGAAACTCTTGTCCCAAAATAAAGTCTGGCTCACATCAGCCCCGTTTACTTACGTTACGTTACGTTACGATATCTTACGTCTGCTTACGGCACAAGTCACCGAGACATATGTGCTTCATATTTAGCGTGGCTACCAGTTCATGGAGATAGCCTGCGCACGCGACATTCGAGACAGGAATGTTTCCGTGACTTATACGAAAAGGCTTATTCACACTGGGGGACTTGTTTACGTTTTCTTACAATGCATCATGAATCATCGAGACATACGCGCTTCGTATGCGCGTGCAAAACTACTTCAATTGGTTGCGAACGCTTCAGGCGAAGCACAGACGACTCTCGACGTGAGCATACGTAAGCTCTCCTAGCATAAGGTAACGTACTAAATCGGTGCTGTGTGAACCAGCCTTAAAGAGGCACGGAAACGAAATGTTTGCTCTTTTATTTATTTATTTTAGAATTGATTCATGCTGTGCCGGCCGCCCAGAAACACTAGCCCAGACTGGTGTTTCTGGGCTACAGGCAGAGATGTCAAGAAAACTAATTTTAAAACGAATGAAATGATTTCAAAATCGCGTCTGGTGGCGATCTGTGAAGCTCCGTTGTAATACCGTCGCGTCATGAGTTCCTAAGAAGCAGAGCCAGTTTGCGGCAGTATGGCTCGCTCGTGGAGTTACTTAGTCCTGAAGGTGACTTGACGGAAAATGCTAACGCGTTTACTACACTCCGTTCACCCTTAAAGGGGCTGTGCAACGACATTGGGTAGAAATATTTCTTACTTTACACCAGCTTCCTGGCACTAGTGGGACCCAAGAATACTCGAACGCAACACCACTGACCAAGAAGCGTCTTCGTCGCGGCGGAATTCAAAGGATGAAAGCGGAGCTTTTCTTTCAGTCTCTCCTTCCAAAGCCGCCTTTCGCTCCTTCGCGAAATTTGATGACGGAGCTGTGGGGACAATGGCAACAGTACGATCCCCGGGAATGCGTCATCGAGCTTTGCGATCCCAGCTGTGACGATATTCAAATGCTGCTCACACAGTGGACGCGAAGACTGCGTACGCATTCGATCTGGGCTCGTGACAATCGATGCCTCGACATGCATTCGGGTAGTGGCCCGTGTCCAATCGCTGCAACGACGACAATAGCCGAGCCATAACAATGTCTGGAACTCAGCGCGTGTCCTGTGCTTTGCCAACCCCAGCGCGTGGCTATGATCAACATTGGCGGCATATAATCGGCTCCAGATCACGTGGCCGCTTGTTCTGGCTGCGAGTTGAGGGGGTGAACGGTGCTCGTTTTTCTTTAATTTTTTTCTGGAACTTCTATTGCGTGGGGTGAAAAACGAACGCGTGTTTCATAGGTCATTAACGTCAGGGATCCGTTTTAAGCGGTATTTGCGCAAAGTACAAAAATTGTTGCATCGCCCCTTTAAGCTGAGACTGCACCCAAGGCTACAAGCGCGAGCTAGCCCGCGCTCCTGGATTTGAGACATGCATTTCTAAGCGCGAGCGCTCGTTCTGTGGAAGAACGCTTCAAACCAGCGACCTCGAGTTCTCATGCCTGTGGCGTTGGCTGCATTCTCAGTTCCCCAGTGATTCTGCAACGTGCATTCCACACCATCGAGATCGCCGTTCTTTGCAGACGTTAGGTAGGAGCTTGATCTGAGAATGAGGGGACCTCTGCCAGACCAATCATACCCCCCCTCCCCCTGGATGCGCTGTGAATTGCGCGCTCAAATATGGCACCACGTGAGTGCCTTGTATACATAGCTTGCAGGTGTCGCCATTGCTGGGTACTGACGGTTATTTCTACTTACTAGTTCCCTCGAGCCACTACTTCTGTTGTGCGAAACTAACACGGTGAAGCAAACGCTCGTGGCACATAAAATACCGGCATGGCCGCAAATGATGTTACGGACAAGCGTACAGTCCTCAGACATTACTACTAGGCGAAATTGTTAAAGCCGCTCATCCGGGGAAAAGTGGCGCCATTCGTTGTTGTGCAATGCTCGAGACACGTGCCTCGCGCCACTTCTGCGAAGAACATGGTGTCTGAAATCTAGCTCAGTGCTGCGCTGTGCCGCCGTGATCTTCCCAAGTGCTGCACGTTGCCAGTGCCTCGTGCATCGACGCACGTTGCGCTACTTTTGAAACGTTAGGGGCTTTAGAAATTGTAGCGCGTTGACGCCACCAAGCGGCACGGCTCTGCAACTACAGTAGCCAATTGACCGCGCGAGAACTATTGGCGTCACGAGCTAGATACGCATTGCGCTTTTCGCTGGCCGACTTGGAAGCGAGAGGTAGAGAGCTCGCGTCACGTCATTCGTTTCCGTACCCCTTTAAGTCACTCTGACATGATCTCACTCACTCTGACACAACAAGAGAGCCCCGACGGGTGAGCGCGCGACATAAGAGCGTCGCGACACGAGAGCGCATGTGCGCGCTCTGAAACGTTGGTCACACTGATCATACATCCTACGAAAGACAGTCTGCAAACACGACTCACCGCAATATCCGTGGTTTTAATGACGCGTGCCAAGTTGTTTTCCTTGAACTGATTGCCATTCGGCGTTCGGAGAACTGATCTCGCGGTGACTCTCGTTCGAATCTGTATGCAGACTGTCTTCTGTATGACGTACAAGCAGCGTGACTCCGGCTTAAGGGGTCACTACTCGATCAAACTAAACTAGCGTTCAAAGGGTCGTGGTGTGCCGGCGCCGCGGAAGGGACAGTTGCTGCGCATGTTTTTAAACGCAATAACATTTCTTTCGGCCTCCCTTTCAGGATTAGAAATTAGACAAAAAAACGTGCATTGGTTGACTCTGAGCGTATGTGAACACAGCAAAATGAGGGGGTAGAAGGGGTCATGGTCTGGTCGTTCTTTGAGAGTAGAAGGCAATTAGTACATTGAAATTTTAACAGCGCTTAATTGAAATGGAGGATACGCGGTAGGCACGGAAAGTATACTATACTTCGTTTCACCTTCCGTCCAGACGCAGCGGATGCTACGAGGGAACGGGACCAATCAAGCAGCGTCAAAAGTGCAAATCACTAGGCTTGTTCTGTTTGTGATTGGTTCAGCGATGAAAAACACAGACAGAAACATTACGAACACCATGATGGTGCCTTTGACGCCATGTCTCGATTCGTCATATAATCTCGTAGCATCGGCTGCGTCTGGACGGAAGGTGAAACGTGAAGTATAGCAGTTAGGCATAAAAAAAGTTTAAATACAAAATGAACGAAACGAACCCGAAAGCTGACATTTAAATGCCTACTCACTAGTGATGGAACGGAGCCGACTACTTCAGTAAAAAAAGAAGAGTTAAAAAGCAACATAAGAAAAATGTGAAAAGGAAGAATGCAAGATAAAGTATGGCGCTGTACTGGTCACAAAAAACAGGACATTACAAAAAGACTGGTGTTCGATCAATCAGGGGAAAGCACTTTACTGACTGAGGCGAGAACGGAAGTGTAAAATCGCCGGTTCAGAAAGTTATGGTTTGAAAATCTGTGAGCACGTGCGCAGACGAGCGCGGGCACTCTATCGACCAAGAAAGCTGCTGAGCTGCAATGACCCCTAGATTGGCCCACCCTACGGTCCCTTTTGTGCCTATTGTGGCTTATCTTTTCGACCCCGTTATTGTTCTGAGCCTCATATTCTCTCCCCTTCCTAATGCTCGCATTGTTTCATATGTTGGAAATCGTCGAACCTCGTTTTCTGCTAGGTGACGTCACTTATTTCTAAAATGGTGCATTGCGGCTGTGGGAAGGATCGAAAATCTAAAATAGTATTTTCAGAAATTATTAGAAAATGCAAATGCGGCCAGCAATTGCTATTATTCAAGCAACACTGGGTTTTGACGTACCGTCGGTGCTTTGCTTCTTCTCTATGCCTTTCCTTCAATGTGTGAAGTAGTAGCTGCTTCGCGCGCTTTCTTATTCCTATTTTTTTAGAGATTTCCGTGGGCCTCCAGTGTATCCTATTTTTTTTGTATATTAGTGCTCCTGTGCGTAAACTATGCAGTCAAGTTAAGCTGTTCTTCGCTACCGAAAAAAAAGAAAAGACGCCAAATGCTACCTATGGTCCCAGAAAGTAGCGTCTCCTGAGTGTAAAATGAAGGCTCTCCACCAGGCGACATGCAAGAACGTCCACTGTAGGTTTTAAAATTAACCTTGCTATATAGCCAACTAGCCACCGCGAAAGCTCTTGTGCATCATACACGAGTCCGGGAGGACACCCATTTACAAACCTGTGAAACGCGGCTTAGTTGAATGATGCTCCATTATTTTAACATCCTCCTTCGATGTATACCATCTGTTTTCATTTCCTCGAGCAAAACCCCAAAAATATAGAATGGACGTTTGGGCGAGTTGGTAGGAGTCATTAGTGAAAAAGAGCGCGGCTGGGACAAGGTCAAAGAAGAGAGATGGACAGGACCGGAGCCGTTTATACTGAGAGAGCTTGGCCTTCTTAAGGAGATTTTGACAGTCTAGCAACCACTGCAGCGTAGTCTTATAGCCGGGGGATTATTACTACTTCCGTCCGCCATGTTGGAGCTCTGACTCATAAGAATTATATGCGATTTCTCACTAATAAAAAAGATAAAGAAGAAACGCGATCTTGCGTTATCGCGAAATCTGCTGGTTCTAGCGAGCAACAAGCTCCGCCCATTGGCCAAACCATCTTAGTATACACGACTCTGGACAGGACAAGTGCGTGTACTGTATATCTATATTCTTTGTCCTCGTTCCAGTCGGGCTGTTTTTCACTAGGAAAATATAGCAATGCAGCCACGCTGCGCGCCTTGCGGAGTTTCCCAGTGGCCATCACTGAACGCGCTCTTTAAGTACGCGCGGAGTTTGCTTCTGAGCGGCTAGCTTTATGAATACCAACTGATATCTCCTACATACGCTGTATATGAACAACGCAAGGGAGAGGAGCAGCTTCCCTTACTTCTTGAAATTGATAGCTTGGCTATAGGTACGCTGCATGTCGTTCCGCAGAACCGATGTGACGCCGTCTGTCGCTGAGCTGATCAGCTGCGCCACCTTGCCTAGAAATATTTACACCCTTCACTTCCACTTGGATTTTATTATAAATTAGGTATCTCATGAAATCATCTACCCCAACATTATTGTGTATTATAGCGACACCTTCTCTGCCTATCTTCTTACCTAGTTTTTTGTTTTTCTCGTTTCTACGTTTGTTGTTCCTCGCCAGCAAAAGCCAGTATTCCCGCCAAATGTGTTGCCCGTTTAAAAAGTGCAGGACGAGTCCCCGTGCACTTGACAACCTGTTCTAGCGTCTCGAAATCCACATATATTTGTATCTAATAAAATTTAGCCCTATATGTTTTTGTCCTTAACAGTTAGGGTCTCGCCTCAAAAAACAAAAAAAACAATGAGCTTCACCGTTAATGATCAAACACCTGTTCTTTTTTTTTTTGTTTTTTTTTACCCTGGTTTTTTGTGGCCTGGACATTCCTAAAGCTGATTTCTCCCGCATCTTCGCTTTCACGTTTTCCTTTCTGGTTCTTTGACTATATTTTCAACCGAACTAGTCTGCTCACTAGTTTGTAGGTATTTACATGCCAACTTTCGGGTTCGGTTCGTTCAATTTGCGTTTAAACGTTTTTATGTATCCGTGCCTACCGCGTATCCTCAATTTATTTTTTGTTCATTAAGGATCTCAATAAAAACCGATGTACCCCGTCATCTGGTGTGTTCCCATACTGTGCCAATCTGCTCATGCTTGTTTGTCGAATCTCTTGATCGAACTTCCAACCTCATGCTTCATTGTGAAAAGATTATACTCTGACAACTTTATGCCTAATATAATTCCACTACGTTGAGTTTTACAATACCTTAAATTACTTTCCCTTTCCTAATTATATTTTCTTCGTGTTCCTCTAGATGTGTCCTTCATTTATTGAGCCATACCTTCAGATATTAGGACGTTTCTGCATATTACAATGTCTTGTATTTTCAGGGGTTTTCTCATTTCACCGTTAAACACCATTAATCCAGACTTGTCACTATCAAAACTCAGGCCCAACATCTCCCATTCCTCTCCGCATATCCAAGTTAGTTCATTCAATGTATTTTGGACATTTGCCATGACAGCTATATACTAGAACCCGCTTCGAAAGTTGGGCCCTCTGTTGTCTGATCTCTGCACAATAACGGACACAAGCACCAACTCCTCGAGTTCGATTGCGCCTTGGCTGAGGAACCCTCTTGCTCGTACCGCGGTGTCTGATGGCGAACAAAAATATATTCTATTTAATAACTGCCCTTTCACAAGCCTCCCTGTTGGCGTAGTGTTTGGACGTCGTGTTCACCATCTTAGGTCCCTGGGTTCGATTCCTCTTGGAGGACTTCCGGCGTTCTGTTCTGTCTTGTCAATTATCCATCTACCACTTTCTCGCGCATGCGTATTCGGTTGGTGTTACAGAACAAAATTTTCCCCAGGGAAGGTGGGCTGCCGAAAGAAATGCGCATTAAAAATGCTATCTTTCAAACGGCTGCTGAGCTTGAACGTCTAGTGATGTCCCTTCGCACGAGGGGTTGCTGTTGGTTTCGACGTGCCATCCTGCGAGGAACATGCACCGTGTGATGCAGGCTCTAGGGACGGTCGTAGCGCACTAGTCCGACTGTCCCTCCACGGAGTCTCGAGAGAGAGGGACGCTCGTTTGAACTTGGGACCCTGATGAGCGCAGTTCTACGCGACTAATCCGCAGGGGGCGGCCACCATGCTACACACGGCCGAGTCTAACGGAGCGAGAGTGGGTGCGGCAGAAGAGACTCACCCTCGGCAGGGCCAAGGCGGCGGCGATGCAGCCGACAACTGCGCAAAAAAGGAGCGAGGTCAGAGCTCAGTCCAGCACACGGGGCGCGCTTTCACTCACCGACAACGATGGCGTACTTCATGGTCCCTCCTATGCTCTCAGCTCCTGCGGGCACAAAGAAAGAGGACGCTTTAGCACTCAACCGCAATGGGTCGGCGTGGGAGTCGCGGGGGCTGTGCGAGCTTCTCGTGCGCCTGGAAAGCGGCTCGAGACGCCCCGAGGGCCTCCCATCTTCGGCTGCTGCTCAGCGCCACAGTCGAACCGCCACGATCCATCCTCGCGACTCGAGTATCGGCCAGAAGTGCGTGGCAGCTTTCGACAGCGATCGACGGCACACCCAAGGCATCGAGCCAAGCGCGCGTCGCGTGCGTGAACGGTATCCTCCGGGATATGCGTCGCGGGGAACGAATGCTTCTCTGGACAGTCCGAGGACGGTCGCTGCCTCGGAATCACCGAGGCATCGCAATGAAAGCGACTGCCAGACTGTTTTCGACGGGGGACTCATCCGCGTGCCGGTGTGCTTGGGGACTCCTTTCGCGGATGAACACTCCCGCGTCGGTAGCGAGGGAAGAATGCATTTCCAGTCAAAGCTCTGCTTGAGGTCCGAAGAAGAGCGTTGGCTGGACGTTTCGAGGTTACTAGCAAATTATCGATGCCTCCCTGAAGATTCGGTTGTTCCACCTAAGCGCAGATGGCAATTCGAGCCCGTTTCCCACCCGCGGGTCACGAATCGACTCCACGTGAAGCGGTCCGGCTCGAGGTCTGGAGCGGCAGCCTCTGAAGGAAGCTCCGAGCCCAGGGTCCGAACCCGAGCGAGAACCTATATGCCCCCGGCCCCGGGCTGCGGAGCCCGCGCACTGAGCGAGCAACTCACCACGCCGTGTGACTCCGAGAAAAAGCTTCGGTGAGGCTGCACTCCAGCGGCGGCCCTTTTTATACCCCTCGGCCGAGCAAAAATGTCGTCAGTCTCGTTTGCGTTAGCCTTCCGACGGACGGCCCCCTCGGCCAGCGCCGAGGAGCGTGCCGCATCGGGAATGACGCAATCTTCGGACGCGGGGACCCGGCGACCCCCGCCTCCGGTCCACCTCCGGTCCACCTCCGAAGGGCCCCGCCACCGCCCAGGCTCTGGTCCGGCCCCGCGGGCGAGGCCGCACGTCCTTCCCAGAAACGGAGAAAGTGCACGGAGCACCAATCGCCTCGGGCGCGATGCTCGGGACATTGGAGAGTGCTCGGCTTGCTCGCGGCATTTCTGGAACTGCCGCTCGCGCGCCACGTGTTCAGCTCGAATCATTGGGAAATTTGATTTCGGAGAAAACCGGGTCTAGCTACTTTGAAGACATCGGTTTAGTGCAGCGTGTCTCCTTTGTTTCGTCTCCAAACGGATTAAATGCGCAGAAATGTCACCTCCTTACCAGACATGTACGTCACGCGTTACTTCTACCTAGTTTTTTTTTTCGGTAACGAGTAACTTATTTAGTTGTTTTTGTTTAGGAAAGAAAGGAATAGCGTACTTAGTTACTTTTGAAGTCAAGTAAGGAGTGACGATTTTCGTTACTTTTGAGATGCAACGTGTAAAACAGCGTTTAAGCAACCTTGTTTTACTTCTAACCTGAGTATGCGTCTACTGCGACAAAAGCAGATGGCCAACATGAAAAACAACACAGTATAAGACAGTACAGCCACGTTCATCGCTGAACACGTCAGTCGATTTTTACAGCTGGGTCATTTCCTTGCCAAAGGAGAAGCGGCAATTGTTTTTTTTTCATGGCTCAGATACGTACGAAAAAAATATTTTGTTTAAAGAAGCGTTTGAACTACAAGAAAATTATTTTTTGTGACAAAATAAATTGTATTTTCGCTGTTATCATGCTTTAAATTTCGGGAATTCGCACAAAACCTATGTAGTTAAGGAAATCATAAAAAAGCGGTTGCTTACCACAGGCATTTGGGTGGGCGCCTAATCACTTAATAATATGCCCTGCAAATATCGAAAAACGCTACTTTCAGTCCAGATGAAAGCTCCAAAAAGAAAAGACTTTATGATATTTCTTCTTTTTTTTTTTAGTCAACTTGGTTTTGTGTGTTAGTTAAAATACATTTTTTTTCTGTTATGCTAAAAGTAGAAATTGAATTGCTCGTATTAAATTTTTGGTCTCGTTTTGTTGCGCTTTAATTAAATGACAAAATCTCCAGTTTAAGCAGAAACAGTCATATTGAGAGCCATCAAAAGCATTGTGGGCAGCGGTGCCCCGAACTTTTGAAATAGCCAAGGCTTCAATTCATCTCACATGTTAATCGAAAAATTGAGAAAAAGTACGTTTTGTTCTTCCTCCCTGAGAAATGATTTTTCAAAGATGAGCTTCTCCGACCAATCCTCCAGGCAGCTGCCTCGTAGGCGACGCATGCTGGCCTTCGCCAGCGAGGCATCAACAGTGTGATACGCCGCCGCAAGGTCTTCAACACTCTCCTGAAAACACGTTTTATTCAATTGATGTGGACGTTCTTTATTTTACTCTATTTCTGACCAGGTAACTGCAGACAAACGCAGGCCTGCATCGTCTGCTTCCCGAGTTTGGGAAAGCGTACTGCGCGTCGGCATCGTCTGTCGTATGCTCAGACGTAAAAACAGTTCAGACCAGATAGCTCTTCCTCGATGCAAAATGATAACAGTGACGTCGCTTCTCCATTGAACTTAAATATATTTTGATAGAACTAAGATGTATTGAAGTTGGTTGGCGCATCCACCAAAAATGCGCTGCCGAGATAGTGACGATGTCATGGAAACGACTACGTCACCCTTTCCAGCGTCATTCTGGGCAGGGCTTGCGGCGATCTTTTAGCGTGCAATATTGAACTCGGGGAGTAAAAACGCGAAAACTTGTCGATAAATAGCATCTAAGATACTATTACCCTTTCGCAACGGCTCCTGGCCTAGAAACAAAAAAAGAAAAAAGTAGGACGGGCCGAGTACGAGGATAGAACGACTTGGTATTTCGTCCAGCTGTCTATACGCTTTCCATTAAAACACGACAATTGGTGCAGCCGACCAAGCCTCAACTCCAGCTTGAAGGTCAATCCACCGACGCCACACTCTAAGAAAAAAAAAGGAGGAAAAAGGCATCAACGGCACGTCTTCCTCCCTTCTACTGACGCGCCCCCAAGCGGACACGAGAAGAATGGAGGAACAAGACGTTTTCTCCTTCTCCAGGCAGACGGGAGAAAGCTTTCGCCCTCCCGACTCATCTTCTTTCGGTTTCGTTTTTCGAGCACGTCGCGCACGTTGTTTAAGAAAAGTTTTTGAGTTGATTGAGCTTCAGCGGCAGCGAAGGCCGCCTGTAATTCCGTCTCCCAGTCCAAACGTGCAGAACATTTCCGGTTGCATTGACGTTTTTACCACTAATTTTGTCAAAGGAGCAAACGAAGCAGCTAGAAACACCGAAGTTCCGGAGCAGCGCCAGCAGCACTACGTGATTGGGCTAAGGTGGCCGCCTCCGATTGCGGAAAGACGTTTCGACGTTGACGACGTATGGAAGAAACCGCGGAAACTGCGTTCAACACTTGCAGGTTTTGCTGCCGGGTGCCTGGGTGCCTTCCGTGCTGAGTTCGGTTCTCTTTTCCGATGCCGAGTGCCAACCGGCAATCAACGTGGTTCTGTATTCCTGTGTGTCACCAACAAACCAGCAACATCGCGATGGCAGTGTTGTGCGTTGCTAACTGACGACTGGAATTATCGCCGATGTGACCGTGTGTTCGCGTATCAGTGGTGTAACAACAAGATGAGCTGTCGGGCATTGATGCGGCTAATCGGGCCGTGATCGGAGGGGGCGGGGTGTTGCAGGTTACTATTCCGCTTTACATTAGAGTTTCAGACCGCTTTAGGGATTAGCTGCAATCGATCGACGTGTGGATAGTCAAGTTGGAACGCTGGTCTGAACCGAAGCTTCTATCGTACAGTGGCCAATATGAATGTCGGTTGTCTCCTCCCCGAGAGCGATTGCGCTCTGGGGAAAGGACTGAACAGTATGAAATATGACGAAAAGAACGTATATTTACAGTTTCGAATTTTAGCATTAAGGGAGGATGGTAGGTGAAATCATCAAAAAAAGTTTTCCTTCATTTTGCTTTTTAAATATACAGGGTGTCCCCGAAAGAAATGTACAGGATTTTTTTCACCGCAAAAATAAACCATGTACCGCCAAACGCTCATTCTCCTCTGAAGGTAGCGCTAGAGGTCCGAACCAGATGTCAAAGTTTCAGCACGAACCGATATTTTAGTCAAAAGTTAAAATGATTTTCTGAAAATTTCAATGGGAAAATGGTGAGCGACGGAGCTCTAAAATACATGGAGCTCTATGGCGCCAGAAACCGAAAATGGGCGAAAATGGGTCTCATTTTCCATTGAACTTCTCAGAAAATCATTTATAACTTTTGAATAAAATATGGGTTCATACTGAAAGTTTGGCATCTGGTTCGGACCTCAAGCGCTACCTTTGGGCGGAAAATCAGCGTTCGGCAATGCATATATAGTTTGTTTTTGCAACTAAAAAAAAAAAATCTGTAAATTTTTGGGGGACATTACGATTCCTGGAGCAACTGTCCTCCAAGTGACGCGCTGGGATGAGCGCTAGACGTTTTCGAGCTGGCCATGGCATAGCTTCGTACACTTAACACCTGCCGCAAGTCGCGGCTTTGACTGCATTCAAGTTGATCGAAAGCGATTTCTCTGCCTGTGAAGCATCACTCCCAGCTGAGCGAATATCCGCTCTACAGAGATTAATTCAAAATGACAATTGCAGCCGCACACGAACAGCTCAAATAGAAACAAATACTACAATAGAAATACTGGCTGCAACGTGCCGTGCGGGGAAGCGAACACGTGGCTTGGAACCGCAGTAGAGCGGCCTGTTTTATTGGCTTTCAAATAATTACGGCATGAGCGTTTACTTTTTACTATGAGATTCAGTCCCTTAGCCGTTCAAAATACTCTCAGAGGCAACATTACTGAAAAAAATTAACATGCTGAGAATATTATTTATTGCTTAGGTGGTCACCGATAAAATCTGTACCTTCAAAACAATATAAAAGGCGGAAACGCAGAGCCCACAAGTAGTTATCGGGTTAGTGTGCTGTTGTATTGATGTTTGTTGTGCCGTGTATGTCTATGCACTCAATGTACGAGTAGATCTCGTATATCTTCAGCTGATGCTAGTTGTATGCGTAATGTATCTACATGTGTGCATAATAAATGGGCCCGAAGCGTCCGAAGTGTAACGGTGGCGGGAACAAATAAAAATAAGTTTTTAGCACATGAATTGGGCGATACCTAGCACCACCTAGCCTACTTACAATTCCTCCGCTTGACCCTGCGATCTGGTGGCAAGCGATTTTACTTTTCTCCACGCTTCGCCGTAATTTCTGGTTACCGTGCAACTAGGCTGCTTCGATGTTGCTATTTTTGAGAGCGGCTTTCGGTTTCGCGAATGGTTTACCACTCCTCCGTGATGTGCGGTTGACGAAGGAATTGTGGCTCGAGGAATAGCAAAAATAACACGTAAAGTGCGCGAAGTAACTGTATACCGGTTATCTCCGTTTAACGTCGCAGTGCTGACGATAAGAAGACTGAGTGACTTCTTTCGAAACGCAAGTTTCTTTACCTGCGGGGGGAAGCCGGCTTCGAAAATAAATGCAGTTCATGGAAAGCTCGTGTTACGCTTTTATTTGCTGCTCCTTTCGTCCCTTCCAAGGGACATAGCGTCCTCGTTAAGCATTATTGTGCTCGATTTGCTCAATTCGGGGCCGCCATAATGAGATGCAGGTGACGGAGGAACTTTGCTCCCCTGCTTTCAGGACCAAAGTTTTTCCTTTTCTGAAGCAACATACGTGTCAAGAGCGTTCCTCACTTTAGGGAGGACTATGGTGACCCTTTTTTATAAGAGTGCAGGCAACCCTGCGAATCCATAGGACAAATGGTACGCAATTGTCGAAGCGTACATGATCGCTTCCGGCGGGTCGGCGATGGACGACGACAGGACTGTCAGTCTACTGAGTTCGCTTGAAGTCAGGAGACCTACCGCAAACTGCCAGAACATTCCACCCCGCCGGCAGCCGCTCCTGGTACACCTGTTAGTACCTCGGGAGCTACCTCGAAAGCGGGCGGTTCCACGGCACCCGTTCCAACAGCCTACGATGCCGCGGTGAGGAAATTGCGAAAATTCTTTACACCAGCCGTCAACAAAACGGCTGAAGGATGCGTTCTCCGTTCCCTAGCTCAAATACCCGGCGAGACAGTGCAAGAGTACGTGACGGTCCTTCGAGGCCTTTGGGGTCATGACAGATGAAATGATCTGCGATCAACTCGTTGAGAAAACAAGCCATCCCGAAGTCCGAAACCGCCTACCCCTGGAGGCTGAGCTTTTGTTAGAAACAGCTTTAGCGTTCACATCTCAGGTTAAGCAGGCGATGAAGAAAGCCAAACTCTTCACCGGAGAAGAGGTTTCCGGTACTCAAGTGGTGAGAATTAAAGCCAAAAATAAACCAGAAGTTCCGGGAGCTACATCTAGCTGAAAGGCTTCCGGCAGTCGCTACAGATGTGGTTCATTGCCACACATGGCGTATCATCCTAAATGCCCTGCAAAAAATCAAGAGTGCAGGAAATGCCACAAGACGGGACACTTTGCCTCTGTTTGCAAACAGACAGTTTTCCAAGCAAAATCCCACGTGTGAAGCGTACAACAAGTTCAAGCTCTTACTACTAGCTTCTTCAAACAGTCCATTACCTGCGAATGCATTTGTCCCGCGTTCCAATCAGACTTTTTGTCGATACGGGATCATCGGTATCGATTATTCCAGAAAACGTCTACCGAAGATATTTTCAGTCCTACAAGTTGCAGCCATCTATACTCTTTTCACCTTATGATGTAGCGCAGGAAACGCTACAAGCGCGAGTCGCTAGCTCTAGGGCACACCTCGGCTGCACAAGCTCTCGTGCACTAAGGGCAGCTGCCAACGCTATGAGCTCGCGCTTCTAGCCTTCGCCGCGGTACAACATATGGTGAAACGGAGTATAGTACAGCTCTCATCGATTACTCTCGAGATGACATTCATGTTCTGGGAAAATTCGACTCACCTGTACACTTGGCTGAAAGGAATGGCACGTGCACATTTCACGTCGTGCGAACAGGCGCGGCCGTAATGGGGCTGAATGCCTTACGAGCTCTGGGGGGCTATGTTGCTTTTGGACTCCCAGGAGACTAGGGAGAGGAAGTGACGTCAACAACGCAGCTAATGCAGATTGGATGTTGATTTTGTTTTCTTCTGTCAACATCCAATCTGCGTTTGCTCTAGTCGTTGACGTCACTTCCCTCTTCCAAGTCTCCTGGGAGTCCAAAAAGCGCAACATAGCACCCCTGGACATTCACCTTGACTTTGGTTTTTCGAACGGGGGACAGATGGTGTCCACCATTTCCGCGAAAAATCTTCCAGAGCCTGTCAAGGGCTTCCACCACCTGTTCTCAGAAGGTCTAGGCCAAGCCAAAGGATTTGTTCACAAGGTGAAGACGAAAGCTGCCATCAGTCCGGTGCAGCAAAAACTGCGGAGAGTCCGTTTCGCAGTGCGCGAAAAGGTTTTTGAGGAACTGGCACAGCTGGAATCCTCTGGTGTTATTGAGCGCATCGATGCATCTGAGTGGGTATCCCTCATTCAGGTTGCACGGAAGAAGAATGGAGACATATGACTCTGCGCAGACCTACGCAAGCTAAATACTACAGTTGTTCTGGATTCTCGTCGTTTTCCATGTCCCAATGAACCCTTCCACCAGCTTTCGGGTGCTAAGGTTTTCACCAAGCTAGATCTCTCCTCAACGTACCACCAGTTAGACCTGGCTGAGGAAAGTATGGCCCTTACAGCATTCGTGACGGACGAAGGTATATTTAAATACACCAGGGTATGCTTTGGGCTGGCTTCCGCTGCCCCTGCTTTCCAAAAGATGATCGACTGCATCCTTAGAGACACTCCGGGTTTCATTGTCTACCTCGATGATGTGCTCATCTTCGGGCGCACAACCAAAGAACATGACTCCCGACTATGACAAGTTCTTACCCACCTACAAGATGCAGGCCTGAAACTAAACAAAAAAAATGCATTTTCCCAGTGCCGCAATTTCAATTCCTAGGACATGAGCCGACTTCTCAGGGAATCAAGCCATGCCAAGGTAACGTCAAAGCAATCATTCAAGCTTCTGCTCCTACAGACGTAACATCACTGCGATCTTTGCTCGGTCTCCTGACTTACTACCTGAAATTCATTCCCAACTTTGCAACCATTATGGAGACCCTGCATGCGCTCCTGCGGAAGGACCTTTCCTTCCAGTGGCAAAAAGAGCAAGAGGAAGCATTCACCTCAGTCGAAGAACTGATTCGGAACTGTGTTCCACTAACCGCTTTTGATGTGACACTCCCTCCCTACCGTCGTCACAACGGATGCATGAAGTTATGGGCTGGGCGCAGTTCTGCAACGAGTGCATACAGATGGAATACACACCATCTCATGCGTATCGCGCGAACACTTTTTAGCGCCGAGCGCAACTACTCTACATAAACAAAAAGAAGAAAGAAAAAAAAGCTTTGGCATGTCCGTGGGTTTGCGAGAAATGGCACGTCTTCATTTTCGATCGCCGTTTCGCGCTCAAGACGGACCACCAGGCTCTCGTTACCTTCCTTTCTACTCAGGGAACCGGTCAACAACCGACGAAAATAGCCATATGGGACATGCGACTTCTAAAATATGACTACGAAATTCACTCTCACAAGGAAAATGTGAACGTCGTGGCGAACACACTTTCTCGTCTGACTGCACCGAATTTTTTCGACTCCTCCGAAACATGCGAGGATTAAAAAGAGTTCACTTTCCTCGTACGCAGCCTCTGCTGGATAGACATACAGGAGGTCAAAAATGAAATAAAACAAGACCCTGATTTGCCTCAAGTGATACAGTGTATCAGCGCGGGACGGGGACTCGAACAACAACGGGACTCAGCACTGTCTCCATACTACAAGCTACGAGAAGAACTCTCCTTGGTGGACGGCTTACCACTACGGGGGAAAGTGCTGGTTCCACCTGCTTCATTCCAACGGCGACTGATTGACTTAGCACACGAGTCACAACCGGGAATTACCCGAACCAAGCAGCACCTACGTCAGCGCTTCTGGTGGCCCAGGACTTACATTGAAGTAGAACATTCCATCTAAGACTGTCACACGTGCCATACAACCGACAAGACAGCTGTGCCAGCAGTTCGACCTCTCCAACCAGTACCGTTTCCATCAGGTACATGGAAACAGCCAGAAATTGACATTATTGCACCATTCTACAGACATCCCTCAGAATTCAGATTTGCAATTACTTCGGTGGATACAGTAGTTTAGGAGCTGCGTTTGAGACGTTTTGTGTTTTGTCCCCATTTTCGTCGTCCGTTGTCTCAGGTTTTTCGAAAATGGGTAACATCAACCAGCTCGCCTGCCTACTCACTCTATCAACAGTAAGTAGCCTAAAGTCGATTTCTGTACAGTGACTGCTGGAGTTGTCTTCGACTTGCTAGCAACAATCTTCAGCCGAGTAGGATACCCGGACGTGATTGTTTCCGATCATGGTCCACAGCTTCTATCCCGCACAATCCGGGAGTTCCTGAACTCAATAGGAATCTCTCAACATCGGTCTGCTTTTTACCACCCACAGGCAAACGGGTAGGTTGAGAGGTTCAGTCGAGTTCTAAAAGGGTACTTTTAGAATATCATCCAAGAACAAAGCAACAGTCGTCCAAGTTCAGCGGAGTTTTTGGGTGTCTACCGGAGTACACCACATGCGGAGACAAAACTTTGCCCGGCTGAACTGCTCCATGGACGTAGAATGCGGACGCGAATGGACATCGTCGGTTTCCCAAGTTTTGAGAGACCAGTTCATATTAAGAAGCAGCTACTCCACCAACGCATCGCCGATTATCAGCGACGAAGCAACCATAAGACGGGCAGATCAACATCATTTGCAAGGAGTGTGGGAGATTATGTACGAGTGAAGCTTCCCACACACCAACCTAAGGGGACACGATCGTTCCTGAACGAGTTCAGAACGCGGTCGGCCAAAACACTTTCATTACTTCTGGAGGAGGATACTGGAATTCGTCGCGATTGTCGGGAGTATATATTCCAGCCATATCACAGCTGCACGAAGGCAGCGCAGGGCTTAGAGTAGCTGGTACAGACACGGAGCAACAACTTCCAATTCTGCGAAGGTCTACTAGGAGCAAGAATCTCCCGGGAAGATGTTCCCTTATGTACTTATTTTATTTATTAATTTTTTTGGAGGGGGGGGGGGGGGTAGATTGTGTTGTGTCTTATGTGTGCCCACAAGCGGCTCTTGGCCGAGAAAAGAAAAAGGATGGAACGAGTTGGTGTTTCGTCCAGCTCTTCTTTAGTTTTCTATTAAAACAACAAATTCCAACATGACCCATGAAACCATTAATTAAAATTTATTCAGCGATTTGTTTAATAAACTGACTTACCATGACGGTTATTAACTTATTACCTCATCTAATGTGCGCCGAGCCTGACATTCAGATGGCGAAGACGACACCCGTGTAACTCCCACCTCTTATCAAACACACTTCCTCTAAAATTACCAGTGAGTTCAGAATTCGAGACATCTTCTGCTGACATACAGTGTATTCCGGAGTCAAATTACTGCTTATGATCGAAACCTCAGGGGTGCGAGGCGTCCTCCACAAAGATTGAAATGCTTCTTGCATCATTACACTGCTTTAGATAGCGCTAGATATTCTATCAAAATGCATTTAAGTTTAATGGAGAAGCGACGTCGCCGTTGTCATTTCGCATCGGTGAAGAGCTATTCGGTCGGAATTGTTTTTATATCTGGACATACTACAGGCGGTGCCGACGCGGAGTACGAATTCTTAAATTCGGGAAGTAGACGATGCGGGCATGGGTTCGTCGGGTGTTACCTGGGCAGAAGTAGAGGAAAATTAAGACACCAGTATCATGACGTAACCCAAAGAGGATACGGATGCATAGAAGTCAGGATAACGCCCAGTTCAACTGAATCAAACGTGTTTTAGCTTTTCAGAAGTGCGATGGAGACCTTGCGGCGGCATCTCGCACCCGGTGTAGGCGGTAACGCCTTATAACTAACAACGTTACCGGTAACTTGTTACTTATTTCGGTAACGTAGTAACGCATTGGTTACATTTCCAAACCCGTAACGGGTAACGTACTTACATTACTTATTTCGAGTAACGTGTAACGTAGTTACGTTACTCGTTACGTGTTCTTCCCAAGACTCAAAAAGTACACTTCAATTTTTTTTTGCGTGTTTCTAGGCGCCAAGTCATGTGAATTTGTGAGTTTTCGGCGTCTTTGTGCGCTTTCTCATGAGTATTCGAGTGAAGCCGTAAGAAAGATTCCATAAATATGTTCAGTTTCTGCATGGACATAATGTTTCTTGAAGTGTGGTGCTTATGCGCACCTCTAACGTCAAATCAGTGAAACATGTTAACTCATAATTAAACAGTAAAGGAAACGTAACATGCGTTACTTTTTGTCGGTAAGGGTAACGCGTTCCTTATATTTTGAGGTGACGTAGGTCGGCAACGCGTTCCTTTTATTTGCAAGTAACGAGTAACGTATTTTGTTACTTTCTTTTTTTATCGGTAACGGTAACGCGTTCCTATTATTTTGAGGTGACGTAGGTCGCTAACGCGTTTCTTTTATTTTCAAGTAACAAGTGATGTATTTTATTACTTTCTTTTTGGTAGCGCCTACACCACTGGTCACGCCGTTGACGCCTCGCTGGCCTGCGCTGTCGTGCATCCCAGCGAGGCCCCGGGTGCCTGGAGGCATGGTCGGAGAGGCTCATCTTTAAAATATCATTCCTCAGCAACAACAACAAGAACTTTTATCATTTTTTTATATGTTGAACAGACGAGGTAATTTAAACTTTTGGCTATCTCGAAAGTTCCGGGAACCGCTGCCCACATTGCTTTTTATGGCTCTCATTGTGGCCGTTTCTCCATAAACTGGAGATTTTGGCACTTAATTAGAACGCAACGAAACGAGGCTTTGAAAGTTTAATACGAGCAAATAAATTATTAGTTTTAAGAGAACGAAGAAAAAAGTATCATAGCTAATACCCAAACTTAAGTAGACAAAAAAAAGAGAAATCTCATAAAGTCTTCTTTTTGGAGCTCCTATTTGGACTCCAGATCGCATCTTTCAATATTTTATTTTAATGTAAGATAGGGCATATTTTAAGTAATTAGGCGCGCACCTAAATTTGTGTGGTAAGCGACCGTTTTCTTTTTACTATGTTTTTCTTGACTACACAGTTTTTATGGAAATTCTCGAAATTGAAAGCATGTCTGCAAAAATCAAAATTGTTTTTTCATAAAAAATATTTCTTGGAGTTCAGTGGTTTTTTTATCCAAATTATTTTGCTCGTACATATCCCAGGCACAAAAAAAAAAAAGTGCTGCGTCTCCTCTGGCATGAATGACCCAGCTGGGAATGTCGTTCACCCAGCTAGCACAATGACGTTGGTTGCTTGAACCTTCTAGGATCGTGCACAGACCGGATGTAAACCCGGAGGTTGCCAACACGTCAAGGCACAACACCCATTGTCAACTTTGAACTTTAGAAGGAGAGAGAAGAAAAGAGAGGGAGGAATCTCATCAGCACTTCCCGGCCGCAACACAACGCTGCCGTTCCTTCGAGCGCGTCAGCAGAACGACGCTTTAGCGTCGCTGGAGTAGTATTCTCAAGGAAGCGGGGAACCGTGCATAACTGGTGAAAACTTCAAGAGGCAGCTACTGCTTAAGTAGAACGACTACTGAAAAGAAAACGAACAATGATTAAACAAAACCAGATGTCTGTTTGGTCGTCAAAGTAACGAGAAAAGTAGTACAGTTATTTTCGAGGTAATGTAACGCGCTCCTTTTAAGACTCGGTAACGAGTGACGTATTCAGTTACTTTTGGAGCGAGTAGCAAGTAAAGGTATTTAGTTGTTTTTTGAGGTAACGTGTACATGTCTGTGCCTTACTACCGTGACCTGAAAAAATTAGTAGTCCTGAGTTAATGTTCACGCACCGTGCGTGAACGTACCGTGCGTGAACAAAAGCGTTCGAAACAAAATATAAGTCTCACCGTTTTTTTCATAAAGGTTTGTTTCTTTTTGTTTCCAAAGCGCTTGAAAGCGCGTCTCCCGGTACGAGCTCCTGGCATTGGCAGCGCTACGGCGGCATTTTGTTATCGGCTAACTTTATTTTTCCAGAGAGCGCGTGCAGTGGGCATCGGGTACTACAAAATCAAAAATGCTTTAAGTATAAAACAGGTTGGTAACGCTGTGGCGTAGATCAGCGGGAAAGCCCTCGCTTCGCACTCAGCGGACCCATTCCCGCGGGCGGTAGGAGCTCTTTCTTGGAGGATTTAGCAACACTGGTCACGGACGCCCTACATTTCCTACTACAACATGAACAACGGACTCCAGTTCCGGTGATGGTAAGAGCTATCGGTGTAAAACGCAGAGTGCTTCGCGCTCGTCTTGTCCTCCACACCGCGTATGTAATGAGTTTTAGTCGATCGTTCCGATGACAGCGAAATCTATATCCGGTGCCTTTGCGCTTCTATCGTATCGTTATGGGGTACGGATATTCGAGGTATCGGGACTACTGACGCTGACTATGAGCGTGTGAGCGCCTCCCTACTTGCCGTCACTCGCAGTGGCCTATAGCTCCTCGGTGATTCCGTGCGGTATGCCACGCCATGCACTTGGTCACGTGCGTCGGCTCAAAACTCGCTAACAACTTCCCATTCGAGGAACCACCCTGTCGCCAAAGTTCATTCCCGTGATTTGCGGTTAGATGGACAGTGGAAAAAGCAGGTTCCCGTGCGTCCTTTCCCAGGGGTCGGCTAGAGAACGTCGCCTGTGAGGGGCTCTTCGCTCGTCGCCTCCGGTTCGGCAGGAAGGCGGACCGCGTTCAGTGCGCGATGCACAAAGCGAGCTCGTTTTTCGGTCGTGTCTTTGAGATGTGTTTGCCCACGATAACTTGACGGCACCCCTCGTGGCCCGGCTCCCACGGAGCCGCTCGAAGCGCTCGAGCCTTTCTGGGCGCATGTACATCGCGCGAGACGCCGCGGCCCAACCCTTGCCGGCGGCCCTAAACGTGGACCTCGGCTGCCGCTCGAGTCTCGCGAGTGCCTAAGTCCAGCTCGTCGCCGGACCGCTGCTGGGCAACGCATGACCGCGAGCAAAATATCACCTTGATTTCCGATCAAAATACCCAGAGAAAGACCACTGGCCTAAATGTACGCCTTACTAAACAAAGCTCCACCAAAAACCATTACTAGTGCTTCAAAATAGTCGTAATTTTCGGCCACAGTGGGTGAAGAACCGAAAGCGATAGCTGTAGCGCGATCGCGCATTACGGGTGGAATGGTACCTCCGGGTACCTGAGGACACAAATGCGACATGGTTAATTCTCATGGCCGTCGTGATTGGCGTCGTGGATGCCACTGACGGCCGCCACCAGTGATCCGCGAAGTAAGTGGGTGAGCGCGGTGGAACTTTTGTAAAACCATCCAACATTGCGCGTAGCAACTGGATACTGCCAAAGTGAGATTTCGTGTAACGCGAGGAATGTTTGAAAACACGTCTTTCGAGCAGACGACACGGAGACTCTCCCTTCGTCGCGTCGCTACTGGCGGGATGCAGGGGCTCCCGCTCTTCTCTCTTCGCGCTGCGCGGCCGACGGGAAAACACGACTTCCCTGGCCTCGCTCCAAGAGCCGAGAGAAAAAGGGTTTTATCTTCTGCTCGCGCGCTGCGACGACAACCGACGAGGTCGAAATCTCTGCAAAGTGCCGCCGGTAAAGCTATCGCCTTAAAAGTAGACGCTACTCGTTACACAGGCGTGAAGGGAACGCGTCGCTCTAACTCGTGCTCTAACTCCAAGGTAGCGGGCTTCTTTCCTCCTCACTCTTTGGAACAGGAGCTGCCTTTCAAAAGCTCCCACTTATTTTATTCGGGAAGAAGGATCACTGTTGCCGGCATTGTAAGCATCTTTACGTTCCGGCGCCACTGTGGTGTAGAAAAATCAAGATGACTTAAATCGTGATATAAATCGGGCAATTCTTATTAAGATGATTTAAATCAAAGTTTCCCCGCAAAAATAAACCCGGAATATTTTTTATTCACCGTTTTTCAGTTATTTTCTGCTTTCTATGAGCAGTTGTTTTGCATTTCAACATTTCAATCAAATATTTATCGAGCAAGGATGACTGGTATCAGGCTCAACGGGGACAAAGAGTGGGACTTTTCTGAGCAAATCAGAGCGTGGAGCTTTCTTTCTCTCTTGTACTTCGTTCGTCAGTTACGTAACAGGCAATTGCAAGCAAACACAAAAACGCAAAATAAAAAGCAAACAAAAACACTTTTTAACTAGCTAAAAATTAAGCTTTTTTTGTGTGTGTGGCTGGGTTTACATCAATAAAAAGTTGTTAATTCAAACTACTTTAGGTTACTGTAAACCTTTATTCCGTATTGTTTTCTGTGATCGGACGGATTGATCAATCAATCTGGCACGTTTAAAAATTATATCAGTGATAAAGAATCACAATTTTCTAGCTATAGGGATTGAAATCAAATTAATCTGATTTAAATCGAATAAATCTGATTGAACTCAAATTAAATACGTAAAAAAATCAGATTTCTTTTTACGCTTTTTTCCGCTCTGACCTGCGCACGTAAATATAGACGAAGAAATGTGCATGTAGTGCTTATAATGATGTACACTGCACGGCACAGTTAGTGCGAACGCGACATGGACGAGTTTTGGCATGTTTCTTTGAAAGAGTGCTGACAGTCACTAAGTTCGACCGCTTAGCTTAGTGTCCCCACTAAGCAATTCCTATCGCACCAGTAGATTTGAAGGCAATCTTTGGATTCCAAGAAGAAAAAAGTGATGTCTTGTTCACGTTCGTAGTGTTGCACTTTGCGCTCTCTAAAGTCAGTAGCACGTAACTGGTTGATCTCTCAGCTCTCTAGCACACGCGTTAGGTCGACCATTGCTGCTGTCGGGCAGTGCTGCAGTCTTTGACGTACCAGAGAACTTCCGGTTTATATACTTCGGTTTATAAAAAGAATGGACAACGGCCACCTTAACACCCCTGCTCGAAATGTAGATGAAACGTTTAACCACCAGTTCTCCAGGTGAACGCCAAAAGAACGAGGGAGTGCGAGATCTGTTAAAATGTTTAGAGTATTCTTGTAAACCAACTTGCCTCCTCCAAGATGGAATATTGTACAGCCGAAGGCCCTCGTTAAATCTCCGACTTTGTTGTCCGTGTAGCATTTGTGCTTTCTAGCACTGGTGACATAAGCAAGCTCAACAGGCTTGCAAAGACCGGAAGTCACTTGGGACGCAAGCGGCAGTTCATGTTTGTAAACAGCAAAACGGTCTATGCCAAATGATTGACAAAAGTCAAAGTCAAAGTCAAAATGTGTTTTTATTTGTAAACAAGATGTTAGATAATTACACTTATTCAGACGGGGGTCCCAAAGTTTTCAAAGGGAACTGTTGAAGGGACCCCTTGGTAATAAAGGGTTAGTCAGCGAACAAGTTGGCACCATTATATATTAAGAAAAAAATTGGAGAAAAAAAAGAAAAAAAAACGAAACATGATTGCGTATGTACATAATCAAAATATAAAACCAACTGAAAAGGAAAAGAAGAAAAGCAAGAAAGTCAAGGAAAAAAGGACAATATCAGTGTGTGTTTGTGTGTGTGTGTGTGATTGTGTGAAAGGTGTGCGTAGGAGAGAAGAATGAATCGGGGGGGGGGGGGCATAGATGTTGTTGATGAATCATGCAGATACTAGTATGTGTGCACGTATGGCTTGTTTAAAGATATAGAATGGTGACATGGCAGTCAGGCTGTGTGGTAGGGAGTTCCACGTGTTAGTAGCAATGCAAATGAAGGTGAACACGCCATAATTAGTTCGTATGTATGGTACAGACAGAGACGCTTGGGAATGTGGACGCAGAGAATACATGACATCTTGATGAGTAAAACTAATTGAACAGCATGTTATCTGATTGGTGATGAACTTATATGTTAATAATGCTATACGATAATCGAGGCATTGATGAACTGTTAAAATGTTGAGGAAGCGGTATGCAAATTGAGCACTTTCGCGCCTATTAACAAACAGTCTTGTTCGTAGTGCTGTGTTCTGGGCAATTTCTATGGGTTTTAGTGTCGTTTTATATGTCAATCCATAAATGGATAACCCTTACGAAATGTGAGTATGAATAAAGCTATGATAAAGCATTTGGAGGGTTTGTAAGGAAATTATGTGCCGTAGTTTATATAGAATTGGTATATTTCGATATATCTTGTTAGTGGTGTCTTTTACGTGTTGATGCCATGTTAACTGATGGTCAAGTGTTAGTCCTAAAACTTTAGTATGGTGCACTCGAGTAAGGTTCATACTTGCAAACGGAAGCTGAGGTGTGTTTAAAATTAGTTTGTTTTTCGGGGCAAAAATTATGTAGTTGGTTTTCGCTATATTGGGAACTAATTTGTTATAGGTTAGCCATTTAGCTAGCTTTTCTAAAGTGTTATTAGCTTCCATGTATAGTTCTGTCACGCTTGCATTAGATATAAAAATACTTGTATCGTCGGCATAAAGAACACAATCTTTTGTAAATAGGCTGCCAGGTCATTAATATATATTAAAAAAGAAAGGGACCTAATATTGAGCCTTGCGGAACACCGATGGTAATAGGTTTAGTTGTTGAAATAGTGCCAGCTAAAGTGACAAATTGACAACTGTTTGATAGATAACTTTCGATTAGATTGAGAGCAACACCACGAATCCCGTAAGCACTTAATTTCTGTAGTAAAAGTTCATGGTTAATAAGGTCAAACGCTTTTGTTAGGTCTACAAAGATTACCGTTGTTAATAACGTTCATTTCAATATTTTGCTTTGTTTTCTCTACAATATTTAATAACGCGAGTTCTGTTGATTTCCCTTTGAGAAATCCATATTCATAAAAGCAAATGCACTGTAAAAAAAGTAAATGCACTGTATCGAAACTTTTTTTTATATACGAAAGGCTAGTGACGTCACTCCCCACGTCGCAAGCTGCCGTCGCCGCGGCAGCTTGCGCAACAGTAGCCTTTACCGCGAAACGTATGCGGTGAGCGCTACGAGCTTCGCATTCTTATCAGGAGCGCCTTATCGTCAATTATGTGGTTCGGATGCTTGTTTAGTGCTGGTTCTTTATTGAAACGAATGCTGTGCTGTATCTTGTATGCATGATATGTACTTTTCGCTTCAATCGCTTAAGGGTTTCTTTTTCCGTGAGGATGACGACATGAAAAAAATTTCAGAAATTCGACCTGTGAGTCATATACAGCTTCGCTGTAAAAAGAAGTATGATAAGAAACACGTTTATTTGTTAGTCACAGCATCAATTGAACGAAAAAAGATATTTAAACACGAGGAAAACGTATGCTACTGCACGATAAACAATAAACCGAACGTAACGAATGTCAAGAGTCCCAGAGTGTCGAACAGGAACCGAACCGCTATTTTTAGTCGTATACGAAATTACGAACCGAACCAAACCGAAACCGTCTCCGCCATCTTAAAACTAAACCGGAACTGAACCGGAAATAACAAATTAACGGTAACCGGTGCAACGCGGTTCAGCATTTTATTTGTTTTGTTTTTGCCATGGACAGAATATTCTGGATGAAAAAATAATTTACAGCGGTATTTCTATATCTATTGGAAAGTCGTCATATACAGAATTGCAACAAGTGAGAAATGGTGGAATTTCATGGCGTGCTTATATCGGAAAACCAATTAATTATGTGACGGCGCGTGTCTCGTGATATTATGCGCTGCGATCAGGTTACGTCACGGCATCAAATCGTCGCATAGCGTTACACCATTACATCACTTTACACAACGACTTAAGACCCAACGTCATAGTCGTTTTCACCTCTAAGAACAGTTGTAAAAAAAGTCCAGCTCCCCTACTAAAAAAATTCATTTATATGAGAAATGTCGTTGTCCAATAAACGTATATTATCAAATAACATCATATAAGAGCATACAAGAACCTTATAAGAACGTATACGAACAATATAAGATTATAGAAAAAGTTATAAGTAACTTCATATCAGTTTTTATAATTTCATATATAATCCTATATTGTTCTTATATGCTCACGTGTGTTCCTATATGATCTTATTTGATCATATATGCGTTTATTGGGCAAAGAAATTTCTTATACATATACGATTTTTCATTTGGGTCCTCGCGTAGCATTACTAATTTCCCCCTTTATGTAGAGTTAAGGTATATGAAGGTGTATTTTAGATAAAATATATCTTAAAATATATATTATCTTATCAAGACGTGCACACTTCAATCGACAAAAGTATTGCGTCTTCCTCCGACAACCAAGTCTTTTAAGAGCTACTTCGAACGGCGTATGAACAGTGTGCAAAACTTTCCTTTTTTCTTGAGTTGAATACGAGTGTACATCCAATAACTTTGTTGACACCGTAACGCCACTTGACGTCACAACTTCGCACTGTGCGTCAAGAGATGCCATGACGTACTTGATTGTCGTGCGCGCGAGCGCTCGACTGGGGCTGACGACAATCATAGCAACGCAAACATTGGAGTAGTGCGTCGTGTTCAATCAAATATGGAACCGAACAAAACAAACTCAATAACAATTTCTGAAGCTCAGCCCGTGTAGTAATTATGCTTTGCCATTCCCATCTCGTGGCCATGATAGACCATTGGCGGTACACACTAGTGCCACTAAATACGCTACGCTTCAGAGTAATGACACTTGCCCATATTTTGGCTTAAAAGCATGGGTTGCCAGTTATGTGAAGCTTTATCCAAAATCACAGGAAACGCTTTTCCGTTCTCTACAAATGTTTAAACAGTTCGCGGCAGAGCAAAGCAATATTGCATGAGCTTCCTAACACCAAATCTAATGCTGAGGAAGTCACACTTTTGAATCATGACGATCGGCAGTTGTGTCTGCTCTGCACAAGAACCAACTTCTTTTATGCGAG
Source organism: Ixodes ricinus (assembly GCA_037355805.1). Classification (NCBI taxonomy): domain Eukaryota; kingdom Metazoa; phylum Arthropoda; class Arachnida; order Ixodida; family Ixodidae; genus Ixodes; species Ixodes ricinus. The sequence goes on along the minus strand of JAZHYW010010558.1, from coordinate 113,222 downwards.
GGACACCAATTTTACGTGCCTGTAGACTGGACGATAACAAGATACACAAAGGCGCATAGTGGAACTACGCCGTTTTCGTTGTCACACAATAAGACCGAAAGAAAATCACTAAGCAGCTCATATGTTCGGTTGAGTATCAACTATTACTTTCTTCTATATAAAACAAATGATCAATTAGCAAGAGTGTCGTCTACTTACAAAGTTAGTTGACCAGTACCTTATCAAGGACAAAGCTCTACCTTAGCTAGGCTGGCCAAATTGAGCCGCGTAGAAGAAAATGTTCACTTGGTTACAAGCAGTTTCAGGCCAGCTCCGATCTGAGTACCAAGGCCCGGGTATATCGGAGTGATGAAATTTGATCAATCCTTTCTTCGTGGCTGTCGCCTTCATCACGGTGCTGAATGGAAAGAATGTTCATTAGGGAAACAGGTGGTGTGATTGCCGATGAGTGTTTGTATAAACATTTACTGAAAAGACTTGTCCCAAGGGGGGATCGGTGGCTGAGTGGGCTAGCGCCAGACTTGTACGCAGTTCAACTACTCTACTCAAGTTAGTGTAGTTTAACTACTTTTCTAAGTAGTTCAGTAACTTTCAATTACATCTTTATTTATTTCATTAGTACTTAACTTCAATTAATTTTTCCGAGTAACTTCTACTTAAATTGCAAATTACTTTTGAATATTAATGGTACGTTTGCCTATCAACAACCGTTCCTGCACAAAAAGAGATAGGTTGTTGGAAGATCATTTCTGATATTTTCAAAGAGGGGGAAGCATTTGGCGTAGGCAAGGGGGGTGTGGATGGTTTAGAGGGTCTAAAACCGCCTAAAACATTCTCGAGTCGCTCACTGCAACAAACTTGCTACGAAGTGCGGGGAGCAGACAGACACGTCGCAAGTGAGGCCGAGTAACTGCGGGATTAGCGCCGAAGACTGGCTTTTCTTTGTGTCCCCAAAAATCAAGGAGACTGGACGCATTTGAAGAAAGGGCTTGTCCCCGCTTTTCCCCTACGTAGGAACTTTCGCCCACTACAGGAGGTGTACACACAGCACCCTCACTCAAAGGTGGCCATAAAATGCAGCACCCGCTCTGAAGGTCATCTGGTGCTCCCGTAGTTCGTGCTGTGCTCGAAGAATCGTGTGCTAAAGGGCAACACAAGGGCAACTTCTTTGTTTTGCCTTTCCTCCCAAAACGCAAAGAATGCAGGTCTTCCAAGATACGAAGATCTTTCGAGAAACCTTAGTAATTCCTTCAACGTGTTTACTAAAAAATAATATTAATCAAACAGTGTTAGTACGTACTTCAAGAACATTGCGCTTAAAATACTATTTCAAGTAGGTTTTAAAATCTTGCACTTCGCTTGAAATACATTTTCTCAGCCTGTACTTGTGCTTTATTAAAGTGTGTTTTTGGTACTTTCCGAAGATAGTACAAGTCCCTACTTTAAACTGTATTTTCCAAATTTGAAAACAAAAAATGGCGTATCATGATGTGCAAACGCGCTATCTGGTCATTATTTGAGTAAGCAATGGTGGCTATAAGACCGATACTAATAAGTGCCTTATAAGTTGATTGTGTTAAATAGTTCGTCAGCGAGAGTAAAACAACTTTTTGTGGCGACTTTACTTTATTTAATATTTTCTGCCATATCCCAAAAGCATTGATGCACCTCCGATTACTCCTAACAAAATGCATACCAGTTAAAAAAAAAACACTGTACAGGGGACGAAAGGTAATTATAAAATATTGTTAAAAAGTACTTGCACTTCACTTTGAAAGTACATTGTATTTATAGTAGCTTACTTCGGGTACATTGCACCCAGCGTAATTGAGGTTATGCACTTAAAGTACATAACCTCTCATTCACTTTGTGCGTTTTATATGTACTTTAAGCAACACTGTAAACAAGCAAACACTGTCTGCAAAAGCAAGCTCGGGCAGTTCTAAACCTCAAGGTAGAAATGATACATCCGCAGCATATCACTGACCAAAAAACAAAAAAGTACAAAACAATTAGGCACGCAAAAGCAGAGCCAACTATTAAAGCATTCCTGTGAAAACAAAAGCCGCTTTACATTTGGCGAGCAAAATTTCGCTAACGCATCAAAACCTAGGTACTTTTTGTTGCCATAAAAAATATAAAAGTAACTTCAACAGTTTTAGCTCCTATTTTACGGTCGTTAGTAATTTACTCAGTTACTTTCCACTTGAGTGATTTCTACCCTACTCAAATTACCTTTGAGGCCAATACTCAGTAACTTAACTTAATTATCTTTTTGGTAATTAAGTTAGGTTAAACATGGGCGCGCTATTGGACCATTTCAAACACACGATACCAAGTTTTTTTCGGGAAGAAGCACACAGGGATGAAAGGAGCCGGCGGCGCCTTCGTGGCGGAAGCGATAGCATATTCGCCGCGTCATTGGTGTACCGCATTGCGAGGAGTGCGTCGTTTCGCATGAGAGCTCGCAGGTTCATTTGCTTTCTTATTTCCGCGTTCAAAATAACTTCAAATTTATTTTGACGTACGTGACGTCACTGCCGTGACTAAGTTTTCGTGACTTTCCGTGACCAAGGTTTCGCGACATCGGCTTCCCACCTCTGCCTCCCCTTCCAAGCGCGGAGAAAAACAGTTTCTACGTCAACAAAAAAAAAAAAGAACGAGATACTGTTAATCCGACAAAAAGTAACCCAAATGCGTACTCGGTCGTTTTCTTCGAAAGTAACAGGGAGTTTTCCTGCGTTAGCTAAGGATTCCTGTACCTATAACAAGGTTCGATCGTTGAATAGACTCCTAGCTGTGTTCGCAGACGTCGCGTATTTCTGGCGCTTTAGTGTTTCCTTCCGTGTGTCGGGTTATGTTAACCGGTGACTCAGTTGTTGCTTGGTCACTGCAAAGGGCAAGTTCCTCGTATCGCATGTCAAGCGCTGCGAGGTTCGGCTCGGCTCGTGCGTGCTCAGCTCGGTCGCTGGCAGCCTCGTGCTCGACGTGCGCTGCCCAAGGACGCCGACGCAGCGGGGGGAGTTTGGCCACCCTCTGGAGAGGGATCGCCCTCCGAGCAGCCCCCGCCGACACTCGGACCCCTTCCATTGGGAATTCGGAGCACGAGGCGAGAGTTTGTTACAAAATGCCTCTTCGCGCCCTTGACCGACGTGTCGAGCAGTTGGGGCCAAAGACGCCGCTGGCTTTGGCTGACGTAACGTGCGCGTGACTTATCCGCTTTGGAGGAAGACAAAAAAGAAAACATTTGCATTCCCAACGAGCCCGGAATTTCCGCGGGTGTTCCGGGTGACACAGCCTGGACCCCGAATGTCGAGATGGCTCACCGTCGCAGAGACACTTCTGGGAACAGTTGGCGTCACGCGTCGTGACTCTCGCGACCGAGGCGGCCATTTGGGCTGACCGACGCGGGAGGACGCTTCTCGCGCGGGAGGGATGCGTCGGTGTCTGCGCCCCGAACCGTTGTCCACTTTCCCGCCTTCGTAGCGTCGAGCGGAAAATTAGACCAAAGTCTCCGGGCGCCAGGGGCACAAATACCCTATTGGCGGCGAGATGTTTTGGTGGTGCCCTCCCATGGTTTCCTCTCGTGACGTCATTACCTTGAGAACAACAAGTTCGATGGTGTCTGTAATTATCGTGGCGGAAGATTGAAATCCTTGCGGTCTGAAACCAACACTGCCAACAGCGTGAAAATTGAATATCTTACCTTACTCTCTCTCATTTCCGTCGATGAGAAATCCTTTGCTGACGTCACAGTCAGCATTCGGCGTGGCAGGCCAACCACTGCGACGCTTTCGTCACCAATAAACGCTGGAAAATAGAAATACTAGGATAGATGGCAAAGGCGCCTAAAGTACTCAGACTCAAATACATTTATGAATTGTACCGCGATACGTATTAGGTACATTTGCAACATTAAAAAAATATTCGAAAATACGACAACAGGAATACAGGAATACATCTTGCAGATATACAGGTACTGAAATACATTTAATCAAGAAGCCATTTCATATGTCCTCATAATCAGTAGGACTGGTTGGATGCACCCGCTAGTTTATACGAGGAACGAAAAAATAAACATTATCTACATCAATTTTGCGATATTTGTTAACAAACAAACGAGCAGTTACTGTAGAATTTCGATATTCACGTTATTGAGCCTGAGAAACAAAATACTTGAAGTTTAGCGATACTATCAATACACCCAAAAAAATGTATTTGGATACAGAAATACAAAATACGGTTAAACAATTGCATCGAGATAAAGAAACATAAATACAAAATGTATTTCTAAATAAAATACATGGCGAATTACTGGGCAATACGTGAAACGTATGGCATCAACGCGCTCTGCTCTCTTCATCGGTTAGTTTAGCGACTGGTTTAACGCGTGGCATGCACGCTCGATAGCAATTCCTGGACTGGAGCTAACAACGCTAACCCGGGTACAAAAAAAAGAAGAAAAACTTGGAGGTTAAGTTTTACTTTTAAGTGTGGAACGCGACAGCGGTATCGGGTCCGCGTTTGCATCGTCTTCTCAATCGCTTCTCATGCTCTTCATGCTAGTGAGCCGGATGCGCGGTGGACAGTCAAGGATCCGTTTTTGAGCACAGTTTGTCAAGTGCGATTGTGTAATGTTCTGCCTGAGTACATAGTACCGTCAGAGTATGGAAATGCTGGGTGCATTTTCGGTTATATGCGTGAAGTGGTGGGAGCGTACAAATTCTTAAGAGCACGCGTTTCGTTGGAATATCTGAGTGAAGTCACTAGAAACAAGCTGTACCAGGATCTTGTTGACGTTACCCTGCCGGTTCCACTTTATAGAGCTCTGTATTCTACAGGTTCGGGGCAGGATGTCCTGAAACATGTTAAAAGATATTAGCCCCAGCGTGCGTCAAGACTTTTTTTTTCAGTTGCACACCTGTACTCTGTTTGTTAAAACGTGGATGGTGGAGAGGGGTATGTTTGTCGCGTGGGGTGATCACTGCTTTTTGTGTAAAAAACATGAGTCAGTTGAGCATGTCTTCTTGGACTGTTGGGACGCTATATTTTTCTGGGATGTGTTGCAGCGTACTCTAAAAAAGGAGTTTCCTCTGGATTCCCGTGGCATACGGTTCCTAGCAGTCGAAAACGAGAATTGTGTACCTTTTGATCTTGTCATGTTGTTCGGCCTTCACAGCATATGGAGATGTCGCATGGCGGTTCGCCATGCAGATGTTGACACGAGGCCAGTGGGGGAATACTTTTCCGAGTCTGTCCGTTACATTGTCGAAGTTTCGAAGGTTCGATCAAATGTCCCGGAGTGTCATACATAGGTTCCACTATGTATGATCTACACCAGCTCGCCTGCACTTTGACCATCTTTTCGTCCCGGAGTGGTTACCAACAATGGAAAATCTGTTAAATGTAAATTTTTTTAACCATGCCACGTCAGTCGGTAAGCGATTGACGGCATTCTTACAGTACGGTACTTTTGGGTTGCACTATGCCAATGGCAACATTAAAGAACGAAAAAAAAAAAAGAACACGGTGGCCTAGTCAGTAGCGGGTCTGGCTCGCAACCGAAGGGTCGTGGGTTCGAATCCTGCCTACTATTCTTCGAATTTTTTTTTAGGTAAATAAATTACTTTATTAAGTGAATTAATTTGAGACATGCGGCGACCTTTGATTCGGATTACATGTCATATTTCTTAATCGCTTTTATCCCTCGCGTGGCGTCACGTTTGACGGGAGCGTTGAGCGTTGTTTGAAATTTCCGCGCGAGGTCATGTGGCTGCACCGTCATGACCGTATGGACAGATCAGGATCTTCGAGTCCGGGATATTCTCGTCACGCCACCGACGCTGGCTTTTCTGCGACACGAGCTCCTTAACTCTGTCGCGTTAAAACGTGTGACAGGATCTCAAGTAGCTCTCTGCCGGACGCAGAGCGGATGCCCCGCAGGACTTTCCCGCCAAATAGCGTCTCAACTCACTCCGGCGTGCCGTGACAACACATCGCCTGGAGGAAAAGGACAGATAAAAAAGATGTGTCGTAACATGCAGGAAAGACACTCGCTTAATACTCTAAATGGTGTGGGTTCAATCTCCGCCTTTCGCAAACGCTTTTAATCCGTTGGCATTAGAACGCCCGATTTGACGAAAACCCGGCGGTGTCCTTCGCTTGTTAGCGCCGGGGCGAGAGGGAGAAGGAAGGGGAGAGGGTGACGCGCGTGACGCTCCCATTGGTTTGAAGCGCTGACCTCAGCACAAGCCAACACCTCCCTAACTTTCCGGCGCTGACAAACTGACAGACGCCGTCGAATTTTCGTGAAAACGAGCCATTTCGTTTTCGTCAGTCACGCACACAGCTTGCGCGGAGCCAGAGAGGAGGACGCGCTAAAGTCCCTTGATACTTATTTTTGCAAGTAACGGCAACCAATACAAATAGCGAAGTACATTCCGCTGGAACAAAATAGCGTCATTCAGTCCAGTCTTCTGCTGTGTGCTGCAATTCGCTTACTAAAATAAAACCTGCACCGTCACGCAGTCGGCGCTTCAAAGAATGTCGCTACATCTTTACTTCGTCTTATCCTACGAGGGAATAAAAGCAAAAGCTACGGACCGCCAGATGCAATCACGTGCCACTTAGAAATTGCTTGGCATTTCGCTTCGACGCACGTATCGGTGCCCGCGTGTCGGATCACTGATGGGAATGGGCGGACAGAGGTTCGAATCGAATAGCACTGAGTGACTCATAACTTTTACATTGCGCAGAAAGCCACGACATACAGGCTCTTTGCAGTGTCGAAGCTATGATGATGCAGCGCTCTTCGATTAGGAGCATTGCCGGTCCATTCCTAATCAATGTTAAGCCTGTCAGAGTTTAGCTTCGAACGTGATTGAACCTGGCAGCCCTTGGCTTTGGCCTTTAGTTCATCATAGGATGAGACAATGTTCTATATAGGAACTTATCTCTTATATAGGAACTTATAGGGCGCGCCGCGGCGTGGTGGAGTGCGGGCGTGCTCAGTGGCCACTCTGCCGTCGCCGGTTCTTCTTTGCTATGGGTTTCCGTAGTAGCGGCGCGTGGGCTCCAATGTGTGTATGTTGTTAAAGCGATGGATGCTCACTTTAAGAAAGAAAGGAGGTAAAAGGTAGCAATGGCCCGTCTTTCTCCCTTCTCGTGTCCGCCACCAAGCGGACACGAGAAGAAGGGAGGAACCAGACGTTTTCTCTTTCTTCAGGCAGACGTGAGAAAAATTCCGCCCTCTCGCTTCATCCTCTTTCGGTTTCGTTTTGCGAGCACGTCGTGCGCTTTGATTGATAGACGTTGTCGAGTCGAGTGAGCTTCAGCGCAAGCGAAAGCCGCCTGTAATTTCGTCTCCCAGTCCAAGCGTGCAGAACATTTCGGTTGCATTGACGTGTTTACCTCCAATTTTGTCAAACAAGCGAACGAAGCCGTTAGAAACAGAGAAGTTCCCAAGAAGTGCCAGCATGCAGCGCTACGCGCACTGGGCTAAGATGGCCGCCTCCGGATTGCGGAACGTCGTGTAGACGTTGACGACGTTATGGAAACCGAGAAAACTGCGTCCAAGACAGGCAGGTTTTGCTGCCGGGTGCCTCCGTTCGGTTCTGTTTTCTGATACCGAGTGGAAGCCGGAAATCAACGTGGTTCCGTATTGCTGCGTGTCAGCAACATAGAAGCAACATCGCGACGGCAGGGTTGTGCGTTGCAAACGAAGAGACAGAAGGCCCGAATTGTCGCCGATGTGTCCGTATGTTCGCGTATCATTGGTCTATAGCAAGATGAGATGCAAACTGTCGGGCGTTGGTGCCGCTGGTCGGTCCCTTATCGGAGGGGGCGGGGTGTCGCAGGTTGGACATTCTACTTTACATTAAAGAGTTTAGGACCGTTTGAGGGATTACGGTGTAACCTATCGATCTGCGGATAGTCAGGTTTGAACAGCTGGTCTGAACCGTAGCTCTTATCGTACAGTGGCCAGTGTGACTGTCGTTTGCGATGTCCTGTTGTCTCCTCCGGGAGAGCGATTGCGCTCTGGGGAAAGGAGTGAACAGTCTCTAAATATGACTGAAAGTACGTATATTTACAGTTTGGAATTGGGATGGACAAAAAAAGCTATCCGTTATTTTTCTGGTTAATTATACTACGATTCCCAAAGAAACTTCCCTCCAAGAATGAGACTCGGTCGGAATAGTCGGCAGGGGCCGACTTTTCCGGCCGAGTTTAGGGCGTTATTTGATACCTTGGGACGTGTATCGTTCTACTGTGGTGTTTTCAGCGCGGCAAGCCTTCAAAGTGCGCCGTGAGGTACAGCGTGCAGTTACGGGAAGTTTTGGCATGATATGGTGCTGCTCACTTTTGCTCACTGAAAGAAGAAAAAAGAATGCCGGCGTCATATGTTGTTTACACGCTTGGTCATCTTAGAAACCTTAAGTACCCTTTTTATGCCAGGTATTGGATGCCAGCACATTTTACGGAGGAACGAAGAGCGGAATCCGGCCAATTTCCTTCCACATTAACATCAAGTGAGTGCTGTGAAAGCAAAGAAAAGAGTGAGGATGATGCATTTCCCGCAGTACGAAGCGCCAGAGAGAAGAAAAGTGCCCCAAAGAGGAAAAAATACTCCCTTGAAAGGGGTTCAAAAGAAATCAGCAGAACCCATCCTTTGGGAATGATTATCTACGTTAATGCGAATAGCATCAAACGGTGCGGAGTTATGCGCGTTCGTCAGGTGGCAGGCACACTCTAGATACGCCAGCCCACTCTTGAGGCGATTCTAAATTTGTTGACACTTTCACAGCCCTGCGCACGATCTCCGCAGCCCAGCACGTGCGTTTGTGTCACTTAGGAAGGCGAGCAAAGCACGCGCCTTACGCACAAACACTCAAAATGGTACCGATCAGACTTTCTGGCGTCTCAGCTAGTCTCAACCAACGGTACTTTAAACGGTTGTTTATATACGATGCGCTTTGGCAGCGCTGTCACATACGGTGCGCGTGTACTGCACGACTATTCCGCTTCGTGAGGTTGAGCACGGCCGCTACATCACCCTCTCCCGAGCGCGGGAGAGGGTGAGCTAGCGGCCGTGCTCAGCCTCACGAGAGCGGAATGAGCCCTCGTGCATGGAACGCGCGCGCACCGGTAGCTGTGACAGCGCTGTAAAGCGCGTCCTATGGTAAAGATACAAACAACCGTTTAGAGTGCGTTGAATGACTGCCTTCATAGCTCTGTGGTTAGCGCGTCTGCCTGCTGATCAAAGGGTCAACGGTTCGAATCCCAGCCGGCGCCGGTCTTTTTTATTTATTTATCGACCCGCGGCGTAAGAGGTTAGATAGCCAGATAGATACATAGACGAAAAGTGCGTGAAGTAGCCAAAGAATGCTATTCGCATTAAAATAGAGTTCATCAGGTATATAGAGCCACCGCCGAGCGTCACAGACCTCAATACTCCATTCAAGCTTTTTAAAGGCCCGTGCCATGATGAGTTGTTTACAGTGATGTTGGAGGGGACCATCCCGCACTCAACTGAATGCCACCCTGAACACCATGTTCGGGTTCCAGTCACACCTATCCACGCAGAATGTCCTGCTCCAGATGAAGGTAGATATCCTCGACAGAATCTCCAGTACGACGACACAGGCGGTACTGGCCCTGGACATCAAGGGCGCCTTCAACAACCTCAGCCACACGCTGGTGCTCGAGAACCTGGCCTCGACCGGGTGCGGGCCCCGTATGTACGATTACGGGCGGGATTTCCTGAGCAACCACACGGCCACCACCGGCGTCGAGTTCATCCGCACGGGCACCATCCCGGTCCCAAGCAAGGGCACCCCGCAAGGCTCAGTCCTGTCACCCAGCTTGTTCAACCTGGCGATGCGCAAGCCGCCTCCTCTACTGGAGCAGATTCCCCTGATCAAGCACACCTCCTATGCGGACGACCTGATGATTTGGACTACGTCCTGGTCTTGTACGCGTTACTGAAAAAATAAACGATTACAATTACTTTCTTGAAAAAATTTAACTGAGTACAATAATCAATTACTGCATAACAAAAGTAATTGAAAATGACCAGAAAGTAATTGATTACTTTTCACGTTTCTTTTTCATAATTTGATTGCGATATCAAAAATGCATACATGCATATGTATGTATGTATGTATGTATGTAGTCTTCATTTCAGCGAAAGAGAAGTCTGGGAAGCTGGGATAAAAGAAGACAAACTTGTCTTCTGACGGGACACCAGCCCCTAGTCTTTCTACAGCACTCAGCAGAAAACAAAACAAACACTGAAATGAATTCTATTGCCAACGGGCATAAAAAAATGTAAATGAATGCAACTCAACACCGGGATACGAACTGCAGATCATGAGAGACTTAAAGGGATTGTCCGGTCGAAACCGGACGTGCTTAAGTTTTTGCGCTCGTTACGTTGAGGGAGCCTTCATGTACACAAACGTCATTTTTATTTTGATATATGATCTCCCGTTATTAATTAAACCTTTCATGAGCGTATGTACGAAACTGCACCCGAATTTCACCAGTGTCAATGGCTGACATCCGTAGCTGCTGCGTGACGTCACAAAACGCAAAGGTTTGTCGGATGGTCGGGATAACAAGCGTTGGTTGATGGATGTCTTGTATTTTGTTTCGAATTATATAGTCTCCTAGGCTGTACCTTACTGAAATACCGTTCTTTTAATGTAGTTCCCAAGCGTGTGCAAAAAAAGTCACGCCTTTTAGCAGGATATTACTCAAAAAAAAATAATCGAGAAAACGTATGCCGTTTCGCGCAAACACAACTGCGACGGCCGCCGATTGAACTAGGAGTGCTTGCAAAGCAAAGGATGCAGATTTCGCCTCTGAAGCGGCAACTAGGCAGTACACGAAGCGGCGTCTGGGTACGCATTTCTGCGGATCCACTAGATCGGTGATGAGGGTGCGGGTCGTTCCCTCAGAGGCGATGTCCGCGGGTCATGTCGTCACTTGACTTGGACGAGCTTGGTGAATCCTAGCCACGCTTTATTTTCACATGCAGGTCAAACAGAATTTGTCTGCACGCATGCTAAATACAACTTCTGTGGGGCTATGTTCGACAAATGTTTCGTTTCTCCTAAAAGAAACGGAAATGACGATAACGCGCCTGATTGGCTAGATGCTCAAATGACGAAAGAGGGAACTTTCGTCATTTGAGCCTCATAACCAATCAGACGCGATATCGTCACTTCGTTCACTTCCGTTTCTTTTTAGGAGAAACGAAACATGTGTCGAACATAGCCTCCCTGGTATCGTTTCGAGGTGGTCTAGCTGTTGGTTTTGGTTTCGCTGCATAAACAAATTGATTGATCCGATTTGGGCGAGGAGTGGATGGACGTAGTTTAATATCGTTGGCACAGCATCACACCTCAGCTTACGAGGCTTCTGTCCGCTTAGAGCCCAGCTCGTAGTTCCCTTCTGTGAGATTATCGTTGCATAATCGGGATCTCGATCTTGACGGGAACCCAGTTCCTACGCACGGCGACGGTCCATTTTGCTCGTCACTGCACGTCTCGCGGTAAAGTGTGGAACGTCATGTCTTGGCTCGCATGTGCTGCCCGATGGTTGTGGCACCCAACCGCGCAACAAAAATCTCACCCAACCACGAAACAAGTCGAGCACAACTACAAAAACGAAGCACGCTGAGGCGTTCACTCGCAGGTAAACGACGAGACAGAAATGCTCGCTTTGTGTTGTGTGACGTCAGAGCTCCAATGTTGCCACCGAAAACAGCGTTTACGCTAGAGTGCGATTGGAGCAGTATAAATTCAATTACACATGCAGAGGGGCATATAAAATTCCGATATTGCACGTACGATGGGTCTCGAGGCAATAACAATGATATTCAATTGTTTTTTCGAATACAAAATTTGACCGGACAATCCCTTTAAAATACATGTTACAAGGTTATCTTTGGATGTCCGAAAAGAACCGTTGTTTTGCACCATTTGAGCTATGGTAGGGTGTGGTGTGCACTCAATGTGTCTTGAATTATCATGAAAGTTGCTGGAAGCCATAATTTGTAAGAGCTTTGGTTTTTACGTAATGACCACATCGTAGACTGTAGTTCCCGGGTTTTTTCTTGGATACGTGTTAAAAATAGTGATTGATTCTGTCTGATGTTGTTAAAAATATTGATTGATATTTTTAGGGTCCTAATTTGCTCTACAGTCATATATCTTGTGCTCCCGAAAAAGTGGCATTCAGTGATCATATTTCCGAAGATTTCCAATAAATCGAACGGCCTTTTTTTGCAGTATAAGTAATTTGCTGATATATGTTTTTGTAGTTGTATACCCCCATACAATTACACAATATTGCAGTCGTGAATAAATAAGCGTATAGTACCGTAGTAACTTTAACCACTTTGGTAAATATTTTCGGAGTTTATTTAATGACCCTATTGCTCTTGATATACAGATTCTCATTTTCTCAATGTGGGAAGTCCAACTGAGGGTTTCTTCAAACAAGACACCTAAAAATCTGTGTGTTCTAACGCGCTCAATTTTTAATCCTTCGAAACAAATATTTAAGTCGCAGGAAACTGGTTTATTCTTCGATCTAAAAATAATATATTTTGTTTTACTAGCGCTTAGAAGCAATTGATTATATTGTAACCACACAGATATGTTCGAAATTGTTACATTTTGTTTCTTATTTGTTTCTTTTTCGAGATGTATAGGTGGAGGGGGGGGGGTGTTCTTCCTCGTGTATCGATGGGGCCAGTGCAGAAAACAGTCGTCTATACCGCGGCAAATCCGGATCGTAACAACCCGTACCATAGTCCGTACACGGGAAACGATGCTCTCTCAACAGGTCGACAGTGAAAACGCCGCTGAGCGCGTTTGCATTCGAATCCTTCTGGTACCAATTGGTATCTGTTTTTAGTTGTTTTCGGATAAAAAAAAAGCGTCCAACGTTGGCGCAACATGGACGAGTGACGCACGGGCGGACAGAGCGATTCCCTTTACGTTAAGAAACTCAACTCAATAATTTTCGCTCATTCGGAAACATATAAGTAATTGATTACAGAAAAATGGTAATTGAAACCACGTCAGGCATCACTTCTTTAGTCTCTGCCCCCTTCCCTGTGGAAGCGGGAAAATAACAAAGATAGAAAGAAAGACATACAGCGAACGTTACCGCAGAAACAAAACAAAAATAATTGAAGCGTTGAAAAGTTATAATAAAATGAAATCGATTACAAGTAACCAGCTAGTTGTAACTTGTTACGTACAAGTCTGGACACTGCCCAACACTGCGGGTCGCTTAGTCTGCTTGAATGGGCACATATCGTCTGCTGTCTCGAAGAGCAGAAGCTGGGATGCTCGCGAATTGTCGGGTTGCATGATGCGCCACCCAGGAGCAACAGTAGTCCCACCCGCCGTGGCTGATGCCAGCTTCAACCGCGTCTGCCTCTGGAGCCCCACTTCTTCGCACTCGGGCAACGAGGAGCAGCGGATTTTGCCATAGTCTCCTCCGCACGCCGCAGCCTTTCTGGCGTTCTCAGAAGGCGAGCTCTCTTCCGATTGACATTGGAGCGCTGAGGGAGAACCATAGCGGGCACTCGAGAGGACTCTCCCGTCAGGTGACCGGTCAGCTATGCTCTATTCACGCGGCGTCTGCGGCGAGGAGAGTCCGATCTCCTCTCCGGTTGCTGCTTAATTCCGCTGCACGAGTGGCCGAGAATCGGCACCTGCCAAGGCTTTCACCTCGGACCGTAGCCTTCGTTGTGCTCTACGCTAGAATGGAGCATCCGTGTCGATATGCGAGCCGTTGGCAGAAGGAAATTTCTAGACTGCGTCAGGTGAGTCAGCCAGAGTTTTCTCGCGACATTGCTACACGCCGTAGGCGATAAATCGTAGCCAGTTGAGTACAACGGCCGCTAGCCTGGGCTCTTTAACGTGCATCGCGTAGTACACGGCCGCACGCCAGTGTGCGACGCTCATCCAGATCGAAGCGGGCATTGGTGAGGAATAAACCTGCTCCGAGCCGCAGTGCCCCGAACTGCGCAACGTTAACACACTACAGGTTTTCCCGCACATTTTAATCCAAGCGACGGCCAATTGAATCCAAGTGCCACCCAGTTTAATCCAGGCGCCACACAATGTAATCCTTGCACTAACCCAATTTAATCCCGGGTCAGTCAATTTAATTCCACAAAATATATATGCACGTATTACCTTCAGTGGTCGTGGTTTTGCTTACGCATTTGGCAACTTAGAATAATTGTTTATACAATTAGATTTTTGGGGGACAACTTCATCATTTTATCACTATTGCTGATTACTTGAGAGTTACCCTCAACTCAATTTACTTTAATTCGGCCTAAGTGACATTTGATGACACTTGTTTACTTTGTGTAATTATAGTGCTAATTTATCGGTTGGGAGCTCAATCAGTACATTATCATTAGTCTTTTGATTACTTGGAGTTACTTTTGATCCAGGGGACTTTGATTCGGCCTCATTGATATCGCGATGACTGTTTTAATTTGTTGGTCTAATATTTAACAAAATTATTATTTATTCGCTCAATTGATATTACAATTACTTGTTTGATTACTTTCAGTTACTATTGACCAAATGGACTTGGATTCGGCCTAGTTTACATTTTGACTACACTTCTGATTACTTCGTCATCCCTAAAGTCGCCCTAGACGACGTCTATGACGACTTTAGGGATGACCTTTGGGATGACCTCAGGGACGACGTCTAGGACGACCTCAAGGCGACGAATTCTGGGGACGACCTTGAGGACGATCGTCTAGGACAGTCTCAAGGACAACTTCTAGGACGACCCCAAAGATAACTTCTAGGACGGCCTCGAAGACAACCTTTCGGACGACCTCAAGGACGACCTCAAAGACGACCTCAAAGACGACGCATCGTCTTTCGAGGTTGTCCTAGAATTCTATCCTTGAGGTCGTCCTAGACGTCGCCTCGAGGTCGGCCCTAGAAGTTGTCCTTGAGATTGTCCTACACGTTGTCCTCGAGGTCGTCCTAGAAGTCGTCTTTGAGGTCGTCCTAGACATTGTCCTCGAGGTCGTCCTAGAAGTCGTCCTTGAGGTCGTCCTAGACGTCGTCCTTCGAGGTCGTCCTAGATGTCGTCCTAGACGTCGTCCTCTGAGGTCGTCCTAGACGTCGTCCTTGAAGTCGTCCTTCGACGTCGTCCTTAGAAGTCGTCCTTGAGGTCGTCCTAGAACGTCGTCCTTGAGGTCGTCCTAGACGTCGTCCTCTAGGCATCGTCCTAGACGTCGTAAAGATAGCTTCGCTGGTCCTCCATCTTCACGTGAAGTGGAAGGGCTCTACATTTGTTCTATTAATATCGGAATCAAAGATCGTTTACCTCGGAAGTATCGCGGACACCAAAGGGAGCCGTCGGACGAGGAGAAGGGCTCACTGGAGGGACTTCTCGTCCGACGCCGCCCTCTGGTGTCCGCGGTAGTTGAAGTGAAGTATAAAGTAACTCAAAAGTAACTAGAAGTAATCGAAACAGTAATCAAATGATCAATTTAGCTAATAATTATTAAATTGGCTGTATAATGACCCAAAGTAATCAAGATAGTCTCCAAACTGTCAATTAAGCAGACTGGTCTACTGGGTCAATAGCAGCTCAAACCAATCAAAAGTAATGCATAATGCAATTTAGCTCATAAGAACGCAATTGGTTCGATATTAGCTCAAAGTAATCAAGATTCATCAAACTGTCAATTAAGCCGAATTAATGTTCGTTGGGTCAATAGTAACTCGAAATAATCAAGAGTAATAGCAATGAAAATTGAGCTCATGATAGATGAATTGGTGGAATTAAACGTAAACCTTTCGGTGGACATCCACCTGGTTAGGAATGACAGCGAATGAAAGGAAACCTCTAACCAAACCTCCGTACTATTATTTTTTGCTTAGAGGTTTCCTTTCATTCATAAATTGGTGGAGCAATAACTCCAAGTACTCAAAATTGTCACCAATATGTTAATTGGGCGGATTTAAAGCCCATTGGGTCAATAGTGAATAAAAATAAAAATAATATATCATGTCAATTATGCTCACAATAAATCAATTGGTTGAAAATTAGCAGAAAATAATCAAGCGTCATCACAATGTCAATTAAGCCGAATTAAGATTAATTGGGACAAAAGAGTAATAAAAATGTGAATCGAGCTCTTAAAAGACCAATTGGTTGAATGTGACGTGAAAGTAATCAGAAGAGCTACCAAATTGTGAAATAGGACAAATCCATTGGGTCAAGGTAACTCAAAGTAATCAAAAGAGTAATCATAATATACATTACGCTCATAATAAATATGTTTGTATGAAGATAAGCTCAAAGTAATCAAAACAGTCATCCGAATGTCATTTCGGTTGAATTCAAGTCCACTGGGTTAAAAGTAACTCGAAGTAATCAAAAGAGTAACAATAATGTCAACTGAGTTCATTATAGATCAATTGGAGGTATAGTAAAACGAAGTGATCAAAAGAGTAGCCAAAATGTAAATTAGGCCGAATTCAAGTCCATTGGCTCAATAGTAACTCAAAGTAATCAAACAAGTAATTGTAATGTCAATTGAGCGAATAAATAATCATAATTTTGTTAAATATTAGCCCCCAAAAAATTAAAAGGGTCATCGCAATATCAATGAGGCCGAATTAAAGTCCCCTGGATCAAAAGTAACTCGAAGTAATCAAAAGACTAATGATAATGTATGATTGAGCTCACAACCGGATAAATTGGTACTATAATTACACAAAGTAAACAAGTGTCACCAAATGTCACTTAGGCCGAATTAAAGTAAATTGAATTGAGAGTAACTCAAAGTAATCAAAAGAGTAATTATAATGTCAATAATCATCACATAAAAATTCAATTCGTTGAATATTAGCTAAAAGTAATGAAGAGTCGTCACAATGGCATTTAATTCGAATTTATGGCCAATGGGTCAAAAGCAACTCGAAGTAATCAAAAGAGGAATAATAATGTCAACTGAGTTCATTATAGATCATTTGGAGCAATAATAACAGGAAGTAATGAAAAGAGTAATCATAAATTGCAATTGTACTTATATCATCTGAATTGTATCAATGATAAGTCGAGTAATAAGACAGATTAAACAAAACGTCCCTTCAGCTAAAATAGACTCGAGTGCGCCACAATAACTCCAGGATACAAAAAGAGTAATCAACATACAATTACGCCTCGTCAAAAGTGGGACTAGTAACTCCAAGTAATCACA
The DNA here is from genome assembly GCA_037355805.1 of Ixodes ricinus. NCBI lineage: Eukaryota > Metazoa > Arthropoda > Arachnida > Ixodida > Ixodidae > Ixodes > Ixodes ricinus. The sequence continues at coordinate 95,953 of JAZHYW010010558.1, read as the reverse complement.
ATAGTGATCAAATGAGAAGTTGTCCCCAAAAAATCTAATTGTATAAACAATTATTCTAAGTTACCAAATGTGTAAGCAAAACACGACCACCGAAGACAATAAGTGCATATATATTGTGGATTAAATTGACTGACCCCGGGATTAAATAGGGTAGAGCAAGGATTCAATTGTGTGGCGCTTGGATTAAATTGAGTGGCACTTGGATTAATTTGGCCGTCGCTTGGATTAAGATGAGCGGGAAAACGTGTAGGTCGCCAGTCCTTTTCTTTTTATTGTGGAATTACTAGCACTTTATGCGATTAAAATGCAGAGTCCATCATTTCCACACGATGGTTACTAATATTTCACTTTTCTCAGAATAGGCACTCAATGGCCTTTAAAACCGTGGGACATACTGCCTTACTCGCTCGAATGGGCATCGTGAGAGTTCCGTGCACACACATCACTAACATGCAGAAAAGGTAAATGAAATGCTTCAGATTGTTCTGCATCGGTTCTTGTTCAGTCCTGAAAGCGACTAGGCGTAAAAGGCCTGAATACGATACCGTAGAAATAAAGCAGATAAGCCCACAACCTCCAAAGAAGGTCAATAATTGTTTAGATGGTACAAAATCGCTACGCAAATCCTGACACGTGTATTCAGCATTTCGACATCCAAATGCCAAGACTCTCAGAATCACGATCTTATGCTTCATCAAATTCAAAAGATATTTTTTAGAGAATCAATTTTGCTACTGAGTCAGATCCCCTTCCTGCATTTCATTTCCGGTGCAAATCGTTCGGTGTCCACTCCCTGACTCCAGGATCGCTTTCTCTTCCGTCTCCCGTTTCACTCCAGAGCAATGTTAGAGGCGTTACCGAAAAAGAGTAACGAAATACGTTTCTCGTTATTTGCAAAACAAAGGAAAGCGATACCGACCTACGTTACTTCAAAATAAGAGGAACGCGTTAGCGTTACCGATAAAAAGTAAAACACGTTACTTTGCGTTACTTTTTTTAAAATTGGGAATTAGCACGTTTTACTGTTTTGACGGTACAGCTATGCATAAGCGCCATATTTTATAAAACAGTATGTTCATGCAGAAACTAAACATAATTACTTCTTTTTTAACGGTTTTATCTAAATGCTCACAAAAAAAAACGCAAAGAAAAACGCAAAAAGAGATTTTTATTATCTTTGCTGTATGAGGGAATGGTTGACTTTGCAGTGTGCTGCTGTCTTTTTCTTTATTTGCTCATTTGTTGTTTGGTGCCACTTTCGGTGCCGTTTTACGCCGGTTTAAAAAGATGTATGGATGTCTTAGCGCTTCATGGGTGACTGGTTTTCGTTTCCTTGGTTTCGACCTTTCTATTCAACGTGTTTTCTTTTTTTATGGTGTGCGTTTTTTCTGTTTGGATTGTCCCGGCCATGTGATTTTCTGTGTTGAACATTTTTTTTTCTGGGCTTGCTGAATGATGTGACGGGGAGGGGTGCTGTCACCTCGTCAGGCATGCCGGCATGCATATGCCATTTGTGACGGGCCCCCAAACCACTGTACTACCCGTCGGTTGTCTGAATAAATCTTTCATTTCATTTTATTTCATTTGATTTGACTGTGTCAACTTGACCGCGATCGAAGATTCATGGCACGGAGTATAGTGAAGGAAAGAACAGAGGTTTGTTTCCACGGAAGGACACTTTAGGAAACCATGCAAGCTGAAGTTCGCTTCAATTGTGCCGGAAATAGTAAAACAGACTCCATCTTACGACTTGGCTTAAGGGCTGGTTCACACATCTGCGTTGGTTGCGTTGGCATGTAACCGAAACGGCGGTAACGGCAAAAGCCACCGGGGAAAGTGTTCAGCGAACAAGGCATGGCAAGCAATGCAAGGGGCAGCTTCGCGAAGCAATTCATGAGTCGCTGTTGTTTGCGGTGTTTTGGTCATTATGGTCTTTTCGGTTGCATGCGAACGCAACCGTTGCAAATGTGTAAACCAGCGTTCAGGGTGAACTCCATGGAGCAAATATGCGACGAAGAACCGACGACCTTCGCCCGGTGGCGGGTTCGCTTGGCGCGCAGCGCAACAGCCATGCCACGCGCAAAGCGAACGCTGCCGGGCGAAATTCGTAGCTTTTCTACATAAATGGAGTCCAGCCTTTATATAGAATAATCTTTCTTTCTCTTAACTCTCCATCTATTCGCTCTTTTTCGCGTGAGTTAAAAAACATGGTGGCGCCAGTGTGAGCCCCCACCCACTTCCAGTTCTGAACTAGACGGTTAGTTTCGCAGTATTCGCGAAATCAAATATACACGCTATCTTCTGGAAGTGGCAACTTATATCACTGTCAGACTTCTTATGATAAAAGAATGATGACTGAAAGATTAGGAAATCCAAGCCTGCCGGGGCAACCAATCAGAAGGTCGCAAAATAGGGGCGAATAGCTCCATGGGTTGGCAATGGCACGAGCGTCTGTTTTTCCAAAGCGTTTTTGAGGCGAGGGCATTCGCGGACACCATGTAGTCCGCAGAGCCACGCACACTTGCATTCGAAAGCGCTGAAACAAACTTGTGAGGTGGAGCCTCGAATAACGCGTCAATTAAATATTTTAAGCAGATTCATCGCTAACCTTTAATCGATTATTTGGGTGCGTTGACCCTCAGTTAATCGATGCTTTGACCAAACAAAGTGTCAAAACTTTACTTTTTTAACTATTTCTTGCTATGTCACTCTACCAATGATGAAATATACAGCCTCATTCAAAACTTAATCATTTGCCACCCACAAAGAAAGCACACAAAAAAAGTGGACAACCAGTTTTAGAAGTAAAATAGTTTGACATTCTTCTTATTTTACACTTGCATTCACACGAGATGAGAATAATACAGTGATGTACGGTGGAATACAACAGTGCAGCGCTCTAAAATGAATTCATTCCCCTCAAGTATAGAAAATCAGGCATGCGTGCTCAGAACCGAACCGATTAACCAGTTTAAAAGTCAACCGCAATTAAAGCATTCAGCGATTAATCGGAAGGTTAATTTATCAGTCTACCAACCCTAGTCGTTAATCGTATCGCAAAAAAAAACAACAACTTGGCATTGTATTTTATGCCGTGTACGGACATGCTTTAATAAGAGCTACCACATTGACGATTTGAAGTCCGCCAAAGGAATCAAGTCGTAACTCAGTTGTGCATGAATATTTTATTGATTCATCGAGAGATCCCATGAACACAGCATGGTTCACTGTCCTCGCACAGAAGCGATGCACTGCCTTTCTTAAGAGCAAGGAGGCAGCAGAAGAAAAGCCACAAGATGAAATTCAAAGCAGCGGGTATCAAACTCCGTATCGAGACAAATTCCGTCCTACGCTCGTTTCACAAAGTTTGCGAAACAAGCGCCGGAGTCCTCGCATCGAACCCGGAGTTTGGAGGCGAGAAGAGGCGCACCAGTGACGCAAGCGAGGCACTCTGCAGGCAAGCACGGTCACTGTACACCTCACGATGTCACGACGGCAGAGAGAAAGCTGTGTCGATGTAGAAGAGCCCACGTATTGTGCTGACTTCGCGGAAACACGTCCAGAAGAAGGATAGACTACCAGTATCAAGAAGATTTCTTCTTTGGTCACTGCGAGCCCGAACTCAAGTGAGCGAAAGAGGTACAGAGCGGCATGTCGTGGCTACAATGGTTCTCAAAACGGAGCAGCATAGAGAACTCGAAAGCCGGCCCAAAGCGGTGCAGTTATCGCAAAGTCCAGCTACCAAGAGAACTGTACACAGACCCGAAGCGAGAGGACCAGACTAAGAGGAGGAGGAGGAGGGCGATTGAATACGGGTCTTGGGGTTAAGGTCTGGCGGGTCTCAAAGGCCGTCTTGTTCGACTCCTCAAGCCTTGAACGGAGCCTGCTGATACCGGGGAATGAGCGGCACGGCTCGCTGCAAGTCAGACTCGTCGTGCAAATTGACCTTCTCCTGGCCGATCCTGTCGTTCAGGTAGAAGAAGTCCTGCGAACTCCTACATGGGATGGCGTCTTCCGGCAGCGCACAGGTGAGCGAGAACTGGTTGAACACGGTCTGGTTGCCACAGAGGAAGCTGTACTGCTGCACCTCGGTGCTGCCATCGTCCTTGGACACCACGTTGCACACGTGGAAGATCTGGCAGTTGTTGTCCACGTCGGCGAAGTAGCCGTTCTTGGCGGGACACGTAAAGGACGTCTTCACCGAACCCACCAGGAACTCGACGCCGTCGGGGAGCTCGTAGGCGGCACGCTTTGCCTGCGACGAGAAACACACGAGACGTTCTATTAGACTCATGTTTTCTTTTGTAGGTTGTGTCTTCCAGAAAATGAAAGCGGGCCGCATGCCGTAGCATCTCAAGATTCAGGGACTGGGTGTGTATGGCAACGTTAGTGTATAACCGCACTTGGTTATACTAACCGCCGAATTCACGAACCTCACTCCAAATGAGGCGCCCCTCCACTTCCTCAAGGAAGGCACGAGGGCCGGCACTGGCCAATGGCGACGACGCATAGGCGACCTAGGCTGCTCAGCCGTCCTCGCGATTGGCCAGCGCCGGCCCTCGCGCCTTCCTTAAGGAAGTGGAGAAGCACCTCACTTGCAGTGAGGTTTGTGAATTCGGCGGTAAGACATAAATCCTCTGGAGAGAATTTTTTCCCTCTGTCATGCGGTCGTTCCGCTATATCCGGGTGCTATGAGCAAGGTATGTGGTGCTTGGCAGTCTGTTGCAGGTTAAAGAAGGAACGACACTCCCACCGAAGCCGTCCACTCTTTCCACTTAAACAGAGCGATCCGAGGAGATGATTCTTGTCCTTCTTTTCTCAACTGCCACTGTGTTCGTTTAGGAAAGGTCGTATCTGCTGTTTTCGTTTCGGAAAGGTCGATAGAAGTCTGCAACTTCTGAAGCGGCTTTCGGCTGAAATTTTGTTCCAACGATCGAAAAGTTATTAAACGCACTGCTCTATCAGCGGCTTTTTTTTCTTTTTTATACTAATCTTCGTTAAACGCATGGCTTGAAATAGTTGGATGCACCACAGGGACGTCGTCACCTGCTCAGACGAAACCACTTGTGTGTGCAGGGGGTTCGGTAGTCATATATATTATGTAATCTAAGAATTACCATGGGTTTGAACTACAATATTTACGTTGCCATACGAACCCAGTCCGGGAATTATTGGATCCAATACCTATGAGCAGTGATGGTAAGTCTTCTAGGTATCTAATAATAATTGAGGTTGAGTGGATATTTAGACAGAGTGTAGTTGGTCAGCCATTTTAAAGTTGCGACGAGTCACTCGCTGTAGATGAGCAATTTAGCCAGTGCAGTACAACCGCTAGCCTGGGGTCTTTAACGTGCACCACGCAGTAGTGATACACGACTGCACGCCGGTACGATGCTCATCCAGATCGAAATGGGCAGGGGGTGGGGATTGAGCCCAGGGTCCCTGGGTTCTGCAGCGCGAGCTTTCGTTCCACGTGCTCCGAGCTGGTGTGCGCTAGCCCCACAGCCCACTCGGCTACCTATCCCCCTTCTAGGTATCTATACTTCGATTCAGCTTGGGTCAAGACGCAGCCGATGCTACAAGCACGAGCGTGTGGCCCTGAACAGTGCCTGTACTGCGCGAGCGCGCGTGCTTGGCAGGGACGCTGGAAGCCCGGAGCTCGCGCTTGTAGCATCGGCTGCGTCTGGACCCAAGCTGAAACGAAGTATAGACAATACATGCAGTAGGTAGTTTGGAGGGGTCCGTGGAAAGGCAAGATTTTCTACTGAAAAACTAGTTAGCTTCAAACGAGGTTGTTTTTTTTTCCTTTTTTCTTTTTTATGAAATGTCATCGATTACATTCCCGCCAAAACAAAGCAAATTTCGTGCACATGTATTAAGAGAACGGCGACACACCCTACAATTGCGTGATGACTGATGAAAGAAGGCTCAGAGAAGCTCGAAATGAGCGCAGAAAAGGTTTACTCCGATCGAACTTTGAAGTGCCTTCCAAGACATGTGCTAACCTTTGAACGCAGCTAACCTTTGTTCGCAGTTTTCTTTGTTTATGCGGCGCGCCGGAAAGATTATTCACTGGAGAACTAGTCCCAGCAAAGCTTCTCAGCTGATTCGAGTTCTTCAAGCGTCGATGCGTATTCTGACTACTTCGGACTCTGAAAGTAACACAATTTCCCATTTTTCACCATTTTGCACCTACGGGCGAAGACACTAAATTATGCAAGCATGATCATGCTCACAAAGGCTGGTGAGCACAGAATTTGCGATAACCTTTCGAGGGAAGAAGAAAAGGGCGTATGAACGGCACGGCCCTACAGAAGATACGCTTTCACTTCTCACACACCCCGTTAGATGGCGCTACATTACTGAAAGGCCACGAAGCGCGTGAGCTTATTCACGCGACGCGCTTGAAACTCCAGGTACAAAGGCTTCTTTCGTAGGCAAAAGAACGAGCTCATTCTGAGGGCCTTCCAAAAGTAGGAGGGAAATTCACTGCCCCGTGGTTGCCCGAACCAAACGAATGAAGAAACCGAGTCTACTTGTTAAGATCTTACAAAGAAATTGAAAAAGCGTTAAACACTTTTTATAGTTTATTCTCGAATGAATACCTGACAGGTGTTAAACGTCGCCTGTTATATTCAGATGCCCTACAACTGGTAATCCCCGATCGATTGTACCGCGCATATCTGAATGATTCCTCGGGCAGTGTTTTTAAACGGCTTATGCGCTATCCGGTTAAAACTGCGACAATTTTTTTTTTTTTAATTTTACGTCGAAGTTCTATTCGTGAAAATTTGGCTGGGCACAAAGGGTTTCTTCGTGCCATGGTCCACGAACTGTGCCTTTGCCCTTTTGAGGAAGACATTCGCCATGTGTTCCTTGACTATACGAATGTGCAACTGTTGTGGGCCCAGCTACGCCAAACGCTTTAGGTCGAGCACTATCCAAAATGACAAAGCTGTAAATTCCTTGAGTTTAGAACAGACGCAGATAGGAGTTGCATCGAGACGTTAGTCCTCCTTGACCTCCATTCATTATGACGCTCAAGGGCTGACCTCTTAGTACAAGTGGATGGGAGACCCGCCTGGCGCCATTTTCTCGGTGGCTTTCAGTTTGTCTCCTCAGTTCTCTTAGCTAAAATGTGTGCCGGGTATGAAAACTGGAAGGTCCTTCAGAGGCGTTTAGCTGGGCTGCGCTTCTGAGATAGTCGCCCCTTGACTGCTGTAAACTGCTTGAGTCGGCGGTTGCCTCTGGTTTGGGGTCCCGATGATTCTTCGGCGAGCAGCATTTCCCGGCTGTCACCTTTCTCCGCATGCACGAGTCGAACTTTTACATTGTACATAAAAAAAAACGGTTTAAAAAAAAAGGCTCAGCCGGCAATCTATTTGGTTCACAATCTCAAAGTGATGAGTTAAATCCTGCCGGGGGAATAAAGTCTTTTCATACGGTTTCCTATGAGCGTAACGCTTTTTGGTGTCGTTATAGAGCCGGCCGTTACAGCCAAACGTTGCAACCTGCCGTTACAACCAGCGGTTACAGCCGGCCGTTACAGCCAAACGTTACAGAACTCCATGAAAATCGACTGATGAACCACATTCTGTGTTAACATTCAACCCCGAAGCGTTCCAACTGACAAACGCTTGCTGCCTAACTCTCAACGAGTTCATGAACGTGGCAAAAAAATGAGCAGGAAAGGCGGGTTAACAAAAAGGGCCTGCCCTCTCAGAAAAATGACGACATCCTCAGGTGGGAGCCGTTTTCCATAAAACTCGCAAAATGCGTTTGAATAACACCTCCGTGTGGAGTCGATTTGTGGTGGTGGGAAACTCGACGGCGACGCCGTGGGTCTCGAAGCAGTCCCCGCCGCGCGCGGGGCCTCGGAGGACGCGTCGCTGAACGGAGCGTGGGAGCTGTGCATGCATCCTCGAAAGGAATCCAGCTTCATTAGAAATTCAGCCCCATTGACTTAGGCAAGAATTGGGTCGAGCCCCTTTTTAGGAATCTTTAAAGGGGTACTCCGGCGGTTTCTTCGCGGTCCCCGATTGGCCTGAAATTTTCTAAAAACACCAACAAACATAGCTGAAATAGTAACCCAAATATTGGGCCAACATACACTTTTCCCGAAGTTATTGTATTTACAAATTTGGTCCTCACCGTGTTTTTCAAAGTCAGTCTCTACTGGCAACAATGAAAATGTGACGTCAGTGGAATGTAGGTGTTCAATCTTTGGACTGTAGACTTTGTTCCCAACTGATCACAAGCAGTTTCATGGTGTCAAATGACTGCATTGGAAGTTCGCTCCAGCACCGGCGCAGCAGCACGAAACAAATGCTCGGCAGAGTTCATTTTTAGACTGCCCGCTCGACCTGCAAGGCTGCCTTCCACTGACGTCGCGGCACTGAAAAGCGCGGGTATATTTGAATCTTGGTTTTGACAGCATTTGCACTTGCCGATTTCACAATAACTATTTTGATTGTCTCGATACAAAATAGCATACCGGAAAGGGTAAAGGCCGGTATTTCCGAAAATATAGTCAGTTGGTGTAACTCGAAAAATCGCCGGAGTCGCTCTTCAATGACGCAGCTCACGACCGCGATGGCGTGAGACGCTTCGACCCTAGAGAACGCACAAAGCCAACCGTCAACCGATCACGTGCACTGGGAGACATTAGAGACATCCATAGTAACCCTGAGACGTAGGAATAATAAAAAAACGCACAGAACAACGAAGTCTCTAGCACAGCTTGAAATGGATTAAACAACTATCGCCTTATATACATGTCTCAGACCTTTTTCACAATTCAAACGACCTCCTCGCCCACTACACAGTGTACCGACAACCGCACTAAACCCCGAATCACAAAAGCAGACCCGCCCGAAGCATAAAAGGACACAAACCCAAACACAAAAAGACAAAAAAAAATTGTAAGTTTGTACTTTTTTTTTTTTTTACACGTGGGTTAAATGATTTACGGTTCTGGTTTTTCTCTTTGTTTCGGTTTGTGGTTTCTCGGACAAGCTCCCTTGTCTCTTGATAAGGGAACAAAAACGTTGGTACGTGTTACCGGGTTCACAGTCCGACCTTGCCAAGTGCGGGAGTTTCTCGCAATCCTCTTGTGTGTAATTGTTTTGTTTTGTTTTTTGTCCTTTTGTGTTTGGGTTCGTGTCCCTTTATGCTTTGGGAGGCGTGTATGCTTTTGTAATTCGGGGTTGTGTGCGGTTGTCGGTATAGGTTGAAAGTTAGGGTACACTGCTCGTCGTGTAGTGGGCGAGGAGGTCGTTTGAATTGTGAAAGAGGTCTGGGACATGTATATAAGGCGATGGTTGTTCAATAAATTTCAAGCTGCGTTAGAGACTTCGTTGTTCTGTCCATTTTTTTTATTGTTCCTACGTCTCAGGGTTACTATGGATGTCATTCACCAGCTCGCCTGCGTTTTTCACCTTTCTACAGAAGAGATGTCAGAACGGGTCATGTTGGAGCGTAACGCAATACTGTCTCACGAACATGCGGACGTCCCCGCAGCCCCGAAGTTCGATGAGAACGAGTATTCAAAGGGTATGCAAGAAAAGCTAAGCGCAATAGTGGTTCAAATTTAGGAAAGCAGAGAGTGGAACTTTCGACAACACTTAATTCAGAACAAGGAATAATATCTAGTATAACATTTGGCTCGGTGGCGCAAGACATTGCCCTATCCGTGAGGAACTGCCGCCACGCCTCTATCCATTTATCCTCAGCAAGAAAGCAGTGCCGTGAAAATCCACCCGTAAGCAATTTGTATGTATATGTATGTATGTGTCTCGCCAGGTGCAATACCTCGGGCTAAAGAACTTTCTGTGCAAGGCAAGTATGCAAACGGCCATTGTTCGCAACATTCGGTAGACCATTGGAACTCCATGTGCCTATCGGGAGATTCCGGCCAATGGACACGTTCAGCTGCACCGCTTCGAAGCAGAGTGCGTCGCCCCAATGGGAGTACTTTACATCCGCTGGTTGTTTGAAAGTAGGCAACGCCAATCGAATGAGGAAAAGCTACTCGTTCTGCACCGGTGCAGTGAATGTCAGGACATGGAGAACCATCTATTGCAGAACATGCTAGCTACCGCTCCTCGAGGCCATCAGAGCCTTTAGGCAAGTTCAGCGGTGTCGTTCGTGTTCCCCACTGACCAGGAGAGGGCTTCTCGAAGGCGGCAGAGAGGCCACAAGCTTTCTTTGAAGCAGCCTTCTTTTCGTTTCCGCAACTGGACATAGCAGCCGTCTCATGCCCGCTGGCGACAGTATCGTGTTCGCGCGGCCTGCTCTCATTGAGATTCGAGAAAAGTGGCCGACACACTCCGAAACGAGCCTTATCGAAACGCTGTCGAGACAGAAGGCGGCCGCGCACCTTCTGTCTCGCTGGGGAGCTGCATGCTGACAACACCGAGATCATTTTGCGTCCTCGTGCGCGCTGTCCACAGCTGCAAAGGGAACAAAACGCGCTGCAGACCTCATCCTGGTGGACAGGGGTGCTGAGACGCCACAGTGGGCTGTTGGAGCGGATCGTGTTGGCGTCAATCGCTCTTGATGGCGAACTGAGGAAGGTGCCCAGAAACGAGCTACCGGGGCGCTATCAACGCTCTGCAGCATCCCTGGGCGCTACAGGTCTCTTCGTTCGACATGGCGGGCAAGGGGCGAGAAAGAGGCCGAGAAGAGGCTCGCCGAGTGCTTACCCTTGGAAGAGCCACGGCCACTGCCACCAGAGCGAGAGCTGAGGAGAAAATTCGTCGAGTCAGCCATGTTTCTGGACGCTTCGAAAGGCTATGCACATGAGGAAAAAACACACACACAAAAAAAACATGGCACAGACGCTCACGCGACGGGATGCGAATGGACAGCGCCAGCTAGTGTGACATTTCAATAATATTGCATCGTGATTGACTGGAAATTCCGGTGATGTTGCGTCGCGGTGTCTCGCGTAAACTACAACCGGTCACTGTCCGACTCTGGGGATCGGGGAACATAAGCATGGGCGTCCGCAGAACTTTTATTAAAGGGGGGGGGGGGGCAAACCCTGTGTTGTTTAGGGAGGGAGGGAAATTTTTCAGACTGAGAAATCCTCGAATTACGGGGCAAAAGCGTCGCTCGGGTAAGCCATGGTTGGCCAGACGGGCAATCTAATGTTTTAGTAAAATAAAGTCCCTTAGTTGTATTATTCTGCTTTCGTCGATGAAAATGGGAGTAACGTCAAACTGTCAAGATTGGCGGCGTTTGTTGAATATATACTATGGTTTTAAGCTTCCGATGTGCTTATTCCATTCAGATTTGATAATCCAGTATGCTGTCACGAGTAGGAAGCATAAAGCTGGAGTCCCACCGCTCATACATCATGCAAACGATACGCCATTCGCTGAAGACATGATTTTTGAAGTATCTGCGGACATATCTTCGAAGCATGCTGGCTTCATACATCGCTTCCAACATGTCCGCAGACAGTATGATGTATGAGGAGTGCGACCGCGATCTAAGAGTAGGCTGCCGAAACATCTCGTCGTTGATACGCTCGGAATCCCAAAGGGCAGGGCAGGTGTGCACCACCCTCCTGGGACCCATGAACACGAGGGAAACTCTCCAGGGCTTCAGCACTGAAACGAAGGCTTCACCTAAGCTTGCGTCTGCACTCTGTTTTCTCTCCCGCCGATGGGAGCGTGTCGGCACGCCCTCCACGTCTGTCTCTGCAGGACAGTCGCGTGACCGAGCACCCCGATTAGTCGAGATAAGGTCAGCCTGTGCGTGGTCGCTCTGCGGTCAGCTCCCGATACCCGGACCCTCGCTGCGTCGCTCGCAACGCTCAGGGATAGGCAAAATACTCGTAACATTGGATCGAAATGCAAATACGGAATACTTTGGAAAAAAAGTATTTAATGAGATATCCAATTACACTTTTCAGAAAAGTATTTTAATACAAGATAAAAATACGAAGAAGGATAGCTCGTTCATCTTCAAATACTTTACAAGTACTTTTTCTGTTTCCCATAGCTTGCCATCATAGACTTAATTCAAGCCCGGTTAAAGAAAAGACCCTATATAACGAGTGGAGTATATATTCCTTAATAATCAAGTTCTTAAAAAGAAAGTTTTAAAAATAAATGTGAGTTGGCATATAATAGGCGGGGACACGATAAAAAAAATGTATTGAGTGCGAGTTTAATTTCGAAGATCTCAGTGAAGCAACAATTAAAGCCTTTTCAAACAAAAAGTCCCAAGCCAAACATTCTATACCCATCCTGTTCTTCTCTTTTCTTTTTCTTTTTCTTCGATGATTATTGTCGCGACGAAAAATGTCGAAATCGTATTTGATTCCGATAACAGCTGCAAGAATTTAATTTGGGCACTATTTAATATACAAGTATTTGAAATAGTCATTTTGTTGTATTGAGATAAGATCGACAAATACATTCCCTAACATATTATAAAAATAAAAATTACTCAAAAGTATTTTAAATACGTATTTCAAATACTTGCATTTTAAATATTGGCCATCCCTGGCAACGCTGAATCGAGCCTTTTGCCTCTCTGCGCCCCAAGGACTGGTTGGCAGCGCTTCAAAACATTCTCTCTCGACCAGCTAGAGTCACCGTAACAGACCTACACTGGGACACTTCGAAGGCAGTCGATCTTTGGTGGTTAGACGGTGGCCTCCGAGCAGTTCCGCAACTGAGTTGATCAAGGAACGTTGGCCTCAGCGAACGTTTAGCGTTCAACGTTCACCGACTGCGCTCACACCTGTGTTCGTCGCACGAGTATATCTGGAGCGCTGGTCTCATGGAACGACATTCCAACGAGACTTTATATGCCTGACAGAATTCGCCAATGGTTTGATTCGTTTTCAAATTTGTTTGCTCTTTTCTTTTTTCCCTAGGATTCAAATTTCCGAGATGCCTCCACCTTATATTAAATATCTAAGCAATCAAACGCTACATTTCCGGTTTTCTTTTAAAAGCCTACGATGTGGCCGAATCTAGAGACTACTACCGAAACCAAGTCATTCTAAGTCAACTAGACGAACAAAAACAAAATGTCAGGCAGAACTCACCTAGTGCTAAGACGTGCTTCATGTTTTTCCTACTGTCTTCTTGGTTTCTCTCGGTTCTGAAAAAAGAAGAAAAACTGTGCATCCAAAGTGATGTTTCGATTAGAATGCTTTGAGGGTATCTGCCATTCCTGAACTGAGATGTTTGCTGGTCTCGATACCTGCCTCAGTTCTTCCCAAAATGAAGGCCGACTACGAGGCAGTCGTCGGCGGCTGCGTTCTGGTCATTTCCGAAGACACTGAATTATTTTGCGAGACATGCTGTAGGTTAAAAAAAGCAGGGCAAGCTCTTCCCGCCCAAATTCGCTGCTCTCTCCACTTTAGCCAGCGAACGGTCAAAGAGACGAGGAGAGTGCTCCCCTCCAGTCTTCGCTCGCTAAAGTGGAAAGCGGGCCTTGCGGGAGGTGCTTGTCTTGCTCTTCTTCACATCTAACAGAGTAGAGAGTCAAACCAGCGCCCAAACGGATGGATGAATATCTCGAAAAAGCTCTTTGCGAATTCTTTAAATTGGTCTGGCGTCTAATAGTAACTGGTAATGCAATTGCAACATGACCTCTAAAACCCCCAATTAAAAAGATAATTCACATATATTAGTTAGTCCGTTTAGTTACTTCTCCACCGAGCCTGATACATAAATACATGGTCAAGCCCGGTACCCGTCTAACTCTCATTCTATCTTTGCAAATAGGAACGTCAAAGGTGGCACGAAGGAAGTGGGTCGGGCTCCCGCAATACGCTACAAAGGTGGCCCCATTAGTGGCTGCCGAGGGATGCACCCTGCCTTTCTGCAGTGTAACGAAAGCACACACCGCCATCTTATGCAAATTCATGAAGGCTCAGTAAATTGCTTGCACACTTCTTCGATCGTACCAACTTTGGCTCTTTGCCGGCGAGATTATCCGGAGATGTCGGAGGACCACCTGGATAACCCCTCCCCTTTCTGCGCCAGATTTGGAGGTGCGCTGGCCATTAGAGAAAGCCGAACTCACAAGGAGATGCTCGCGCTTCATAGGCATCCCTACACAGAGCGTGCCGAGAATGAAGGTCCAGATGAATGGGAACAGGCGAACGTCCACCCCTTTGTGCTGGCAGCGCCATGAAGTGTGTGTGTGGGGGGGGGGGGGGGGGGGCATAACGGCTTGCGCGCCATGCGAACCAAGCGCGGGAAAACGCTCGATAAGGCGCGCAAGCTACCACGGCCGCCACTCCTGGGCGTTGCGAGTACCGAGTGGTGGACAATCGCGTGTTCACATTCCTATGGATCATGACCTAGCGCTCACTGATGGTTCCACAAGCCCTGCTCAGGGACTGCCACGGCGGCATCTTCAGCGTCGCAGATTGACTCCACTTGGCTAAGGTGCAGCTGGTGGCTGTTTGGACTGCCTTTGGTCTATACTTGTGCAAATCAGGGCACCAGGAAAATCAAACATCCTGGCAGATTACAAATATGCAGTTCATATTCTGCGAGATCTCGAAACCGACGTCTATGCATTGCAATGGCTATGCGCGAAACCGAAACCGGCGCATATATGCGTTGCAGAAATTGTGGAAGCTCCTACGTTTTGCAGTAATAATGACAGGGCGTCCCCTACGTCCATACGGGACGAAAATATTGCGAAAAGTGCCAACATCTGAGGCTCGCTTGTCTCTTGTACACCCTTCTACTTCGCCTTCGTTTTTTTTTTTCCCGCTTTTTTGATTTGATTAAAAATGAACCAACTAGCCCGCATTACCACCCTACGTTTATGGACATGTCCCTAGAGTTGCTAACGCTGCACAAAATGTGGCTTAACCTTATCCGGCGCCAGCAGCGAAAGCGGACAGTGACAGCCGAACTCTCACGCAGCGCTCGTCCTCTGACTGATTGGACACCCAGCCGAACCTCTTCTTCGAGTGTCTCCTTGCTGCCGGGAGTCAAACCCACAGATTGCGTTCTGCTCCGTGAAACGAGCGCGCTCCCGGCTTCCCCAGATCAAGAGCGCTAAAGAACAGAAGATCAGCGGGAAAACAGACTCCTTGGCCGCTCTTTTGCCGCGAGATGGTCCGAGGGCTCTGTTCCGCACGCTCCGTCTACTGCGGCTCACACTCCAAAAAGTCCCGATTACACTGCAGCCGTAGACGAATGCACCCACGACTAAGACATCCACGGAGCGCTCACGCGCTTACTTTGCACGACACAGTGCCGCTTCGTGCCGCCCAGTCTCCACATGTGTATAGCGTTTCTCCACACTATAACACATCCCATTTTGTGTTACCACTGCCTTTGCCACCTTGCAAAATTATCAATGAGTTTTAACTGCGTTTCTAATGTATTTTTATAGAATGCATTAGAAACTCAATTAGCTCCTTGATAATTTTGTAAATTCCTTTCAGTAGTACGGCAAAAGGGGCGATTTTTTCCAAGAACCATCGCTGTGGCGTTGCCTGAGGGCAAACTAGGCGACATTGCAATGGATAAGTAGCCCCGTGAGAACTGGCGAGCACGAGGTTCTCGTATGCACAGAGTGCGAGGAAGAGCGCCTCATTTCGTCACTCTTGGTCCGCGTCGGTCCGCGCGTCTCATTGTTGTGCGCTGACGCCCGAGCCCGACGTCAGCGCCGACGCTGATGCAAGCTACAGGGCGTGAAAAAATGCCCCATGCGGTGGGGGCTGAAACGAAGCACTCGGAAATGCCCCTTGGGACGCGAGGGTCCTGTTGAGCGGCTTGTCTCTGAACAGCTGCCTTGCAGCGCGAGACTCAAGAATGGCGCCTTGAAAGTTGAAACCCATACTTCTGGCAAGGCCCCATTGCATGCTGAATGTGAAACCCTTCACCAAGCTGGGTAAGGCCCCGCATTGGAGCAAAACAGTGCATTGCTGGGCTAGTATGATGATGGACATACGTAATTGAAAAAGCGCACGGGACAAAATCTGAGAAACACACACACAGGAAAAGTGCCTGTCCTGCGTGTTTCTCCGCCTTTTTTTTTTTTTTGCTTTTTAGAACTGTTGCCTCTCTCCCAGACTCAGCCGTTCTTCACTTGAGCTCCAAACAAAAGGAACAAACACGATCTTTGGAAACAAAAAGAGTCAATAATCGAACAACGCGAAGAACGTCCAGTTGCGCTGTTTTTACCTCAAGAAGGTAACGAATGCACCCTAAGAAATAGGGGGTGTCACGGTACACCCCTTGTCCCATATGTAACACCTCACAACAACAATTCGACGTTCAGTCCGCAGACGTCGAACCGACGATAATAACTTTCTCAAGAGTGGCTTGATAGTCGACCGATACAACTTGTTCAAATAGCTAATGTATGTACGCATTAAAGGCTACTAAGACAATCAAGGTTTCTTTGGCCCTGCTGCAAAATCTCAGTGTTTTTTTTTGTCTTTTTGTTTTTCTAGTGTTTGATACCCACATTAACTATTCAATACGTTATATCCAACAGCTATCAAGCAGCTCGTAAAAGTTGGTATGGCCAGCTCGACGTCAGTGGACTGAACGTCCAAATGTAGTTTTGGGGTGTCACATATGGGACAAGGGGTGTACCCCTATACACCCCTTATTTCTAAGAGTGTACGCGCGGCGGCTGGTTGAGACGGAAGGGAAATCGAAGCAGGCGAGCGCACTGAACGGGAAACCACGAGATGCGCCAACAGCAGCAGAAGACGCATGTGCACGGCGCTGAGTGCGCGAACCGTCCACCGTTCCCGCGATCCAGTATAGGAACCGTTCTAACGCGTCTATACGAATGGACCGGAGCTGCGCAGCCCGGAAAAATTCAAGCAAGAGTCCCGAGAGAGTTGGGCAACCATGGCGAGACCGGAGCAGGGAGAGACGAAGAGCCAAAGAAGTGCGCTTCTTTCGCTCCTGGACCTCTGCTCCTGAAGGGGTCGGAGCTCCATCGAGCGGTTTGTACTCACGTGTGGCCGTGCAAGTGAGCGCCGAGTGCAGTGCCTGCCGCATCGCCATGGCCCGCTATATATACAGGCAGTCGGCGGGGACGCCGAGAAAGGAAGGAAGGACGTCAGAAAGGACTCGGAGCAAGAATGGGCTCCGCCAGGACCCGTTTCGTGGTGTCCTCCTCGCTCGACGAAGCTCCCACTCCGCCGGTACGCGGGGGAGTGCTTCCCGGGTGCAGGCGTCAAAAGGGGGAAGCCATTATGCGCTGGTGGGCCGCCCGCCGTCGCCGAGTCAGCCTTCGCCCCCGACGTCTGTCCGGGCTCCGACACACGTTCGCCTTGGCTCTTGCGCCGGAGGGAAGCCCCCGGGGCCCCGGTACCCTGGAGCGCTTGTGCGCTGGGCTGGATGGTTACGATCGCGCGGGCGGGAGCGGTCCCGGGGCTCGAGCCTACAAAGTGCAGTGTCACCCGTAAGTCGAATACAGCAACACCCTGGATCGCTACCGAAGGCGAGAGTGCGAGTCTGAGAGCAGCTGGCAACCTCAGTTGTTCACACACTTGCGTTCGACTCCGACCAACTTGGACAAGACCGCTATTCAAGCCTCTTGGGACGGCTGACGACCGGCTGCGCAGCAATGCAGCCGCTCGTAAGCTGTCCCAAGCGCCTGAAAAACCGGCCAAGTCGGTAGTTGTCAAACGCAAGTGTGGGGCGGGCCTTTACAGACACTATTGTACACGTTACTCGAAAAAAAAAAAAGTATATTTTTATTAATTTAATTATACCGCGATCCTTAGCTGCGATTTTAGCAGATGGGTACAGTGCTGCGAGTAAAACAGGCCGGCAAAACGCAAACAATGCCAGCAAGTTTCCGAATAATAAAATTTGTTTTTAAAAATGTTTACACCGTGATAGAACTCATTTAGATGGAAATAATGACAACGATCACGATGGCTGCGTGACCTTTCCATCGCTTATCAGCCGGGCAAAAAATGCTGAGTCACTGAGCTGTGGACGCATGCGCAGGGTCCGATATACCGCGCAGAAGAGCAACAGCGCATGCTCAGAAGGACTTCCACAGCCCAGCAGACAAAGATGGCAGCGCCCAGAAGGAGACTTTTGCAAAGATCTATATACTAGGTTATTCCTTTACTGATAGCGTTAAAAAAGGAATGCATAAAGCAGACGAGAGCGAGAAGACGTTATTGTTAAGTCATGCCTCTGGCGAGTAATCACTTTCTGCAAAGACAGGTCTACCCTAAAATTATAATTCCTTTCGGAGTTTAGTTTTAGTCAAATTCGGAGGGTGTTTTTTGGAGTTTATTTTTTGGCCGAAATTCGGAGTTTATCGCAGTTTATATTTGTTTGATTCCAAATTATCCACAATTCTGCGTTTATTTTACAGTGTTTCCCATTAAAAATAAATAAATAGATAATATCCGTGTGTAAAGGTATGCTAGATAAAAAATAAATAAAACGCGCTTGTACCAATTAACATTTCTTTTGCTGGATTTGACGTTGGTGCCACTGCAATACTAATTTGTCACACGACAAAAGTTGCACACGAGTGTTGCTTCGATAAGCGTCGATACCTTAAAATCAATAAACTCGTGGAGGTAGTCCCTGGGAAGCTTGTATTCATCCCATCCTGTTCCATCAACCTACCCTACGGCCGCGCGAGGTGGAGTGGTAAAGGATGTAATAGAGGAGTTTCAACTGCCCTTCTTCCCCATTATATGGAATCTTTATGGTCCATAGCTTACACTGCTACAAAAACACAACCTCCCCTTCCTCTTAAGCACAAATAGTATGGCCCAAAGGGTAAACCAAAACATTGGCTTTTGTCGTGACCCGAAGGTACAATGACCTGCTGTCGTGAATGAACCTTGGCGAGATTGGCGGTAAGACCCTTTTGACAATGGTCCGAGGTTTGAAAGATAACTGTGTTGACATTTTCCCAGGACTATTGACCCTGTGTGCTGAAGCAATTAACTGTAAAATACCGACACTTTTTTTTTTTTTTTCTATTTTTTGGGGGGGGAGGGGTTATTGACAGATCTGAATTCGGAGTTTATCGGATAAAGACGAAACTTTTACCGGCCAGTGATTTTTATCCGAAAACACGAAACCCTACATATAATGCCCATTAATTATTTGATACAAACATTTTAGTCGAGAATGCCGACTTCCTTGGGATAAAATGTTCATTGTTAGTTCCGGTTAAAAGATCAGTTATAAAAATACGTCCAAGATCATTAAAAATAAAGCGGGCGTGTTTTGTTTCGTTTTTTTATATAACACGATTAAGTTTATTCGTGTTAATCTTAATGAATGACTCCCAAATGATAGCCGCGTAATCTAACGTTGGAAGGAGTATTCGCAACATCCAGCCCGTCGCTCGCCCTCTCGCGGACGAACGAAGAACCAGAGGAGTGGGGACGGCGGCGGAGACGGTGGCAGGGACTATCGGCCTTGCTGCTGCTGTTCTGATCGGCGTGTTCGTGCATCATGCAGTTTTAACGAAACAAGCGAGTGCGTCAAAATAGGAATTGGTTTGTTCCGCTCCGCGACTTTTAAAAATCAACATGTTCATTTTCTTAACGCACGTCAACAGCTCCGTCACCTGTGATATGCTCCTGCCCTGACCGCTTAGTGGTTTTAGCCAAATGAATTAATGTTAGCATACTGACCAACATCAGCAAGCACGCGCCGCACGGGAAATCCTGGAGAATCTGTCCCCCTCTCTTCCGCCATTTTCTCGACCACCGCACCGCCATCTATAGGGCGTAGAAGTTTCGAATAGCTCTATATGAGAGGAGACACAAAGAAGAGGTACAAAGTTTGAGTGCTCTAGTAAGAAGGAACAACTTTCTAAGAGCACAGATGTTACGTAGTCAATCCGTTTTTCGGGTAAGATTGTGTATAATCCACAGTCCAAGGTATGTATTATGTTACTTAAATATTATATTATATATTATATACTATATATAATATTATTAGTGTTGTAAACAGCTTTCAATTGATTTTTTTGTAAATAATTATCTTAAAAACCTTTTTTTTGTTTTTTTTTAAGTTAATGGTCATTTGTCATTCCGTACATCATGTCGCAATATTTTCAAAAGCCCTGTTTAGCAATAGCTGATCGGATGTACAACCTATTTTTAAGTAAATTACATGCTCCTCCAGTGTTATTTGCAAAATCATCAAAATTAAAAGGCAGCATATCGACAATTGAGACATTGTCTGTACGAGAAAAATTAGGATAACACTTCGACTCGTCTTTTCTATTTACAAAAATATCTTCTAAGGCAGTAGCATCGCCCTATGATCAGAAATACTCGGGTATACCTCACACTTAGCTTCAGAAGAAAATGTATCACTTATGAAAACAAGGTTAAGTATAGATTTGGACTTTACCTGTACTCGTAAAATCTCCTACGACTTGTAATAAGTGGAACGTAAAAGCAATGCCGAACGTTGCTTCATCCAACTCATCATTTTTGGTTTTGAGCTAAAAAGTAAACCAATCAACATTTGACAAATTAAAATCCTGTCAAAATATTCTTATCACATGCGTTCCGAGATAGTTTTTTTTTCTAATTTTCCCAATAAGCAATAGAAGCCCCAGGAGGCCTTAAAATTCTCCAATAATGTATCTACATTTGTTGTGGTACCACTTTGCTTAACATACACTCGATGTCAAGCATTTCAGGCATGCTTATTATCTTTAAAAAGTTCTTTAAAATAATGCACACTCCACCACTTCTTCTTCTACAGTTTTTCCGGAGGGCAGCCCGAGGGAACTAATTCGCTGTCATCTTTGTCAGAACAGCAATATGTGGATTGTGGCGAAGCAGCTTAGCCTCTAACTCAATAACCTTGTTAAAGACGCTGCTACAAATTTAATATACGCAATACTAATAATAATAGTCTTTATTTTATGTGTCCACAAACAGCGCAGGGCCTTTTGTGTGGTACACAGCCAATGCCGACAAGATAAAAAGTATAAGCACTGAGAAAACATAGCTATCCCAAGAGAGCACTCACAAAACAAACATAGAACACATAGCGACATCTGACAAGCAAGATAAGGTATAAAGAAGAAGAGGCACTGAAGAAGAGCAGAAAGCGCTCAAAATTACAAACCGCTGGGATCATTCAAACAATATACTCTCTAGATAACGCCGAAAAGTTGACTTGTCACTGAATATTTCTAGGAGCGAACAATCCAACTTATTAAAATCACGCTGCATTCGTATTAGGGGAGACGTGTGAAAAACGGTGATGAATAGAGAAAGTTGCGATTACGGCTCGAACGTGGTGGGGCGTGAAAACATACAGCGCTTAACAAGACAGGGCAGTCGACAAGCCCATTGACAAGTTTTGTGTAAAAACAGGATATCCCGACAATGCCGCCGGTCAAACAGAGTATATAAACCAAGTCTCTAGAGCAGCCGATTGTGGTTATAATAAAACTTACGACCAAAAAACGGTCGAAAACGATGCGAATAAAACGATTCTTATCAATGATCGAGTACCATTTTTGCACTGTCAGTCATCTTTTTACAGCGAAGATATGACTCGCAGGTCGGATTTTTTCGTGTCGGCGTCCTCGCAAAAAAAGTACCTTCAGTGATTGAAGCGATAAGTGCATACATCACGCATACAACCTACAGCACACCATTCGTTTCAATAAAGGACAAGCAGAAAACAAGCATCCGTACCACATAACTGATGATAGGCGTTCCTGCTAACAATGCGAAGCACGTAGCGCTCACCGCATACGTTTCAAGGTAAAAGTAGTAGTTGCGCAAGCTGCCGCGGCGACGGCAGCTTGCGACGTGGGGAGTGACGTCACTAGCCTTTCATACAGGGTGTTTCACGTAAGAGCGACAAAACAATTCCTAAAATTAGTGTATTTCTGAGGTGAAAAGATAATTTTCTCGGGACCGCATTACTCGTGGTGGCAGACGTCAGACAATGCGCGATACTTACTAATTAGTTCGATAATTAACTAAAAATTACTAATCAAATTTTTAATTCGTGAAAATAGACGTATATGGTTCCAATTAGAACCTTGATGAGCGTCATCGAAAACCACTAAATTAGTAATTTTCAGAGGGACTTTGAGCGCGTGAGAGGAGTAGTAGCGCGCTAAAGTTACCACTCGTGGAGCAGGTACATGGCTGGGGATCTCACATGAGACCGAAAAATCGCGCGGGCGCCTTACCGCAACCGTCAGCCGAGTTGTACCTGCTCCACGAGTGGTAACTTTAGTGCACTAATACGCTTCTCATGCGCTCAAAGTTTTCTGGAAAAATGACTGATTTACGGGGTTTTGATGACGCTCAGCAAGTTTCTAATTGGAACCGTAGGTCTATTTACACTAGTTAAGAAGTTAATTAGTATTTTAGTTAATTATCGAACTAATTATTAAGAATCGCGCATTTTAACGTCCACCACCACGAGTAATGCGGTTCCGAGATAATTATCCTTTTACCTTGAATACACTAATTTTAGGAATTTTTGTCACTCAAACGTGAGAAACCCTGATGTTACAGTGCATTTACTTTTCTTTCGTCAAACATTTCGTATAGTGCAGTGGGCAATAGTTGCAGGCGATACCACAGCTTTGGTGGCCAAGCACCTTCACAGCGTAAAATAAAGCCCCGATTTTTTTTTTTTTGTTGCTTATTTTTAAGCGTTTTTTTTGTTTTTTTCGAGCTGATGAGCGCACCCTCAACGCTCAACTTATCATAGATTAGTTTACCTTTTGAGCCTTTTCCTTTTTCTTCAGCTGAACTTTCCCATTACCGCTTTCGGAGTTCGCGAACTCTGAAAGAAAAGTCTTCAGTTCTCGATAACTTGGCGCCCTTAAGCTTGTGAAGGTTTACTTTTATATATTCGCCTTTTCTCGGTGATCAACGATCTTTAAATAGTGGGGCGGAATTTATTTTTCACATTTCGACCAAGCCTGTTGCATCTTTCAATAGCGGCAACAGTTATTCCCAAGTTTCCGGGAAAAAAATAGCGTTTTTACTTTCCTTTTAAGCTCCTCTATCGTCTCAGTGTTAGGATCATCCAAACCATAAATCAAATTATTTCTGCGGCTTCTGCTCTCCAAGTTATCCACTTTTACCAAAAGTGTGGACACTTATCTGTCAAATCTTGATTCTGTTGTTTCCATGTCCCTTACTTGGCTGGTTAACGCATTCAAGCTCCTTTTTGCCCCAGTTAATCTGTTCATCTAATCGATTATAATTAAAATTACTCTCAGTTAAAAAGGAAGAAGTGTGATTTTAGTCGGTGCTTGACACACCATTAGTTTTTGCGATTAATTGAGATTTTCAAAAACGACGCTTCCGGTTTGAAAACGGGTATTTCGTACTGTTCATTATTGTATTAGAATCGCCCAATTAGAAACAATTATTAGCATCTTAATTCGCCAATTTTCGTAAACCATCCTCCTGTCGGGGACATGGTTTGAGGATCCCTTGGTAACAAACATCTGCAAACAAAGGGCGCCATGAGAAAGGCCAGTGAACAAATAGTAATGGTTACGAGGAATTGAACTTTTCTGAAAGTCATCAGATTACACTTGTGATTACTTCCTAAGAAATGTATAACCAAATGATTACAAAATAACTCCACAAAATAATCGATTTCAAGTAATTTGATTACTTTTAATGAGTACCGCCTGCTTAGAGATGATGCTCCACGACTATTCCCCATGCAAAAATACTCTGCCGCTTTTACGTTGAAAAGTTGTTAAAGAAAAAAAAAACATTACAGGATAGAAAAACGTGAACAACTTTTTAACTTATTTTCTCCAGCTTTTTAGTTGGCGTTTTTATTGAACATTGACTCACTTTTCAATTGAAAGTCACATACTTTTTGTCGCCTCCAGGATGTCTTTGTAGCTCTTTCAAGCTACAGCTTCTCATCTGAAAAGCTACATCCGATCAGAAAAAACATTTTTTCTCAGCTATTCATTTAACACACTTCTAGAAGACTTAGAATGGCTTACCACTCTGCCTGCTCATTGGCTGCTGCCGAATAACCTAAATAAAGAGCAATTTTGTGTCTCCTATTTCATTTTGAATTTTTGTTTCTATAATAGCTGATTGTAACATGCACCATATACAGCTATCAAGGAAACAGAAGAAAGGAAAACCATGAAGCAATCTACTGGCCCCACGGTCCTGTTGACTGCCCTACATTTTAAAGGTAATCCACGAGTTGCTTGCTCATGGTGGTCGACGTTACAGCGCAGTCGAAAAACTGTCGCTCAAAGTGTGTTTGGAAGCTTGAGCGACAGTTCTTTAAGTGCACTGTAACGTCGACCATCGTAATCATTCGACCGGTGGCCATCTCAGCGTTAATCAGAGGTTTCAAATATCCAATCTCCTTCTCGGAAGTCTGTCAAATGTAAAACAGCATTTCGACGTTCATGGACTCTTTTGTAAAAAACCATTAGAGCAAGGAATAATTATTTGGTGCAGTCGCTAAAAACAACGCTCACAAAAGCTGTTGCAGGTGGTCATGTTATGCGCTTCTCAGCCTAGCACCACTCAGGACGAGGCGAGTCACGTGCAATTGCACCGCTTTAAAAAAATGTTTTTGTTATTGTTGTTTTTTTGCTTTATATTTGACCACACTACTTGAGTCGATCAGGTCACTAACTTAGTGTACACTGTTGACACAGTCAAAGAAATGTTCAATAAGAAATCAACAGAAAGTCTGCAGCTTTTCTATTGACACTGGCCACGGAAAGTGAACTGAACATTTTCCGCACGAAGTAAAAAAAAACGTCTGGAATCTTTCTGATCACATTTTCAACAAACAATTAGCAGAAAAAAATCAACGCAAAGTCCACAGAAAGTTAACAGCTTTTCTTTTGACTCACTTGGGCTGTCCAAACAGGACACTTACGAAATCGTGAGGCGGCACAACTCCGTCATATGAAGTGGAAGTTCAAGAGACTTCGTCCGTGTCGTTCTGTGTTTGTTCCTTGTCGGTATCCTCAGTATCGGGTCTACAACTAAGCTCAACTTACATCAGCTAGCCTGCACCCTCACCATTGCTTCATCACGACTTTCCTCTCCTCCGCTTTTCGGGGACCTCGCTGCTCGTCAGACTTCACGTCACACGCCACGTGCCGATGGCGCGCGCCTGTTGCCTCTTGCCTGCCCATCTGTTCAACCGCGCACCCGTATCCTTATCTTTCCCGTTTTCGGGACTTGAACAGCAGCGGACACCTTGGGCGACTGACGGACAGTCAACAGAGCGTGTGAATGGCTCTCCGGACCCACGTGATGAGCATGCTCAAGACCCCTGTGAAGGACACAAGCGAACTTTGACGGAAGAAACCATTCCCCCCGCCAAGAAATAAAAAAAAAAAAACGGATGGAAGCGGACCGCCGCACGACATATGCCTCACGATTTCTGAAGTATCCTGTTTGGACACCCCTTGAGGCTATACAAAACCAACATTAACACACAAAACAAAATCTCGTCATAAAATCAACAGAAAGTTTGCAGGCTTTCTGCCTATCAACATGCAGTTAAAGTCAAAAGGAAGTAATCCTAGTCAAGAAGGAATCGACACGTTTTTAATAAAAAGTAAAAAATCATTTTCCTAGGTGTCTGCAGGAAATAGAAAAGCCAGGCAGACACCTAGCAGCTCACTTGAGCTGCGTGAGCAACATACCGGGTGTTTCAGCGAAGGTTTTTGAAAAATCCCGAAAAATAGGGTGGTTCAGAAATAAATAACTCTTTCCGAGGACAAACTGCCAGCGACGGGGGCGTCAAGGATTGTAAACAGCATATTAATTGGCTAAATAATTAACGAAAATTTACTAATTAACTTTTAATTAGTGAAAATAAATATATGGTTCCAATTAGAAACATGCTAAGCATTATCGATAACAACTAAATCAGGTCATTTCAGAAAGATGTAAGCCAGGGGTAGCATTTTAGGGCGTTCCGATAAACGCGTTTCTAGGTTTCCGTTTCTTATCGAAGCGCATATCATTGCGCCCGCGGTCCTGCTCCCCAACAAAGTTCCTTTTTTTTTTTTTTATTACGAAAGTAGATTGCCGGTTCAATCAAAGGTAAAGGGGCCCTGCAATCATATTTAAGCGTCTACCTTTTTTGCGGTTTCCACGTCTCTTGGGGTTCGGGCAAGCCAGCGGGCACGGAGAGAGTAACTAAATATCAGTGCGTCATATTTTAACCGGACGACGCGGAAACCTCCTCCACCGACGAGGGCGACCCGCGTTGCCGAAAGCGCGCGTTATGTGACGTCTTAGGTCCTGGCCTTACTACTGGTCAGAGCCGCTAAGAGCTTTTTTTTTAGTCGAGATACAAAATATAAGTGTCGGGAACCGTTTCAATTATGTATGAAAGTAGTTTTTGTTCAGTATTTTAGATCAGAAAAGAAACAAATGCAGTTTATAAAGTACGGAAACAAGAAATGACCCGTCGACATACCCGCCACCAAGCGGTGGAAAAGGCGGCGCATACTAGAAAGGAGTAGTGGGATCAGGCGCCGACACGGAAAGGTCCCGGATGTACGCGGCGGCGCTGCGGTCGTATACCGGCTCGAAGATCCGACCGGCTCCGAGCGTTCCGAAGGCCTTCGGCGCGGGCCCTGCTGGCGATTTGGCCATTTGGTGGTGTGGCAGCGCGAAGTGGCTCCCGTTCTGAACTGATCTTTACCCCGTGTTTGCTGTTGTTTGTGGCCAATGAAGTGTTATGCCGAAATAGTCTTTAACCGCGCAGCAAATGCAATGCGAGCCGCCCTGGCCGCCCGCTGCATACAGCCTATCCAACACATGCTTTAGTGGCGCCCTCTCGAGCCGTCGACACGGAGTGCGGCAGCCGTGAGCGCTCGAATGGCTCACTACCCCTCCTCTAGTTCACGGCCACTCAAGCCAGGACCTACGACGTCATGAAGCAGGTTATTTTTTGCTTGTTTTTGTAATTCTAATTTGCCTATAACTTTTAAAGTAAAGCGAAATTTGAGAAAAGAAAAGTTTCATTAAGTTACTACGTTCAGTGCGCTCAGGTTCGGTGCAAATTAAAAACCAGTCAAAACGTTGTTGCAGGGCCCCTTTAATATGGACGAGATCCATCCCCGTAAGCCGCCTCGGTTGCCTGCTACGGGATAGTACGTCAAATTAAACGACAAATAAGAAAAAAATTCGGAATATATAAAATGTGCCCCACGTACCCACGGCTACTACTTCTGAAGGTTAGTGTACTCTAACTGACGTTGTCTATTTTCGGTTCGTCGGAGAGTTAGCCTCCGTAACATGTGTGCTTTTCAACGAAGGAATGCTGATATTGGTGAACCACAGATGGTACACCTCATATCCCCAGCAGAATGCTTTCCTTGTCTTCTGCCTTGGTTTTGTCATAACTTCGATTGCAGTTCCTTCATATTTAGCATTTTTGTGCGCCTTGTTGGGAACATAAAATGTGCACGCCGGCTCAGGACAGCTGTTGAAATTATAATGATGCTTGTCGACTACCATATGTTAAGCAACGCCTACAAGATCATTTGAAGTGTCCCCAGAGCGTTTGTGTTCTAATAAATATTCCACAATACAGTTGAATAATGTAAACAATGGACCTTTTCCGAGAAGCGTTCTGCGCACGCGCGAGCGCCCGATGCCAAGCGGCGGAAGTGTGCACGAAAAATCGAGGAAATTCGGAAGGAGGCTGTGGATCAGCGAGTAGAAAACGTAATTGCAGCATACATATAATTGTGTTACGCAAAAAAAGAAAGCGGACGGAAAGAATAACACGACGTTTAAGTGCGACGCCACGGATGCCCCACTTGACGGCGCGTTGGGCACGCCCTGCTGCTCAGAGAACGAAGAAACGGGTAGCGTAGCTCCCATTATCGACTGGTAGCGCAGGTAGGTCCCTTCCTCGATTTTTAGTTCGTGCAGCCACCGCCTGGTGCCGTCGGTATGTGAAAAAGGTCCATTCCATATCTTTGTTACGAAGACTGGTGCAAGCAGTTAGCCATGTTAGACAAGTGCAACCGCCTTTCCCAGAAATATTTTTAACCGATTATTAGCTCGTGATCAAGCTCAAACCTACGTTGAAACCGAAACTACAGTTCTTCGCTATCCACGAGATTCTGGAACATAATTCTACGCACTACATTTCATTTCTTGACGGCACTTGGAAACCATCGATCACCGGGAATCGATGGCCTATGGCAAGAAAGAGTTAATCACTTAATCTTTCATGTCCGCTGCAAGATATCATGGTTAATCCATGGCTTACGATGGCGGGTCACGATTTTATGAATCGGCACAAATTCATGTAGGCAGTGCTGAACAGTGTCTTTTAAGAAAAACCACAAGTTATCAAATAATACTTCGATTATCAGAGCAGCACGTGATTTCGAAGGATTGAAAAGTAAGTTCAAGAGCATGAAGGACAGATATTCATCACTCACTTTAGAAAATTCATCTCCACATCCCCTTTGGAAGGATGGCTGGATGAATGGATGGATGTTAATGGCTATACCTATTGTAACGTGCGGTAGCTTGCGCCACCTAGCATAAGTCTAAAAAGACGAAAACATACAATTCCTCCCGCCCTTCTAAGACCAATTTTTCTCCCCCTAACTATCACCAGGCAGTGTGGGATATCACCAAAATGACCTTCGGGAGATCGGGGGAAAAAAAAACTAAAAACATCACCCCCTGCCCTTTACCACCGGCGAGGGAGTCGCCAATTTTCCTCTGGTCAAACCTTGTCGGCGTTACCCCAGCACCGGACCCACTGGGAGACAGGGTTGAGACTTTCACTGCAGTCAACCGCGATGCAGGGAGCCTTGGTTAACCTCTGTTTTCTCCTCCTGCTCTTAACTTCTTAGAAAAATCGGAAACTTATGTTTGCCACAGGCACAGCCGTCTTGCTTTTATTAGACCGGGAACAAAAAAAAATGCGGTGATCGGAAATTCATTTAATTAAATGGCAGTCATACTCGAATTGTTGCGTTCGGCGCGGAAACAAAAATAGGGTCAAGCAGGGAAGGCGCCAATTCCTGGACACGCATGAACTCCGTAATGAATTGTTGCAGGTTGAAACGAAAAGCCGTATCAACAAATATATTTTAACTCGAACTCTTCATATATGAAAAAAGGCAAGACCTGTCATTACAGGCAAGTAAAGCACTCCAGCTATAATAATGTTATGGTGTTTATTTTGGTGGCTTGACATGTAATCGCTCAGAGCAAGGAGGACACCGCCATCACTGTTCGACGGCTTTCCCGTGCCCACAAGTGCTGCGTTTGTGTTCTTGTCAAGGTTTTCGGGTCTAAACCTTCTGTTGTCTGGTGATGTCAGAGCTTATTCCTGGCCCGACAGGCCAAATAAAGGAGATGATTGCTTTAGTGACTGACCAAAACACTCAAGTTATAATAAAAGCGGGTCAGGCCCGTCTTATTGAGAGCGTGGAGGTAATTAAAACTGGGCAAAGGACAACTGAATCTCAGGAAACCGACATTTTCAAAGAAGGCCGAGTACTGTGAAACAAAAGATGTCAGGTATCTACAACTTACAGCACGAGTTCATAGCTGTGTAGGAAACGGTGGGTTACCTTTAAGACGTAAAGGCCAGTCTACGTGAAGTTTGGACAAATTTGAGCAAAAAATCCCGTAGAGACATTGTATTCTTTTATGCGCTAGGGTTGGCAACCGGCGTCCCGCGAGGCAATTCTAAGGCCCCCGGTATGTCACCACAAATGACCCCCCACCCCCAAACACACACTCCAGGACCACAGACGTATGTTTGGTTGCCAATCCGGTATAATCGGACGTACTTACACTCGAGAAGTTCAAGAGATTTACAGGTAGAGTTCGCTGATCAACTGATCCCTAAATATGCAATAAGCTGAAGAATACAGTCGCAGCGAAAGACTTCGATACGTTTTCGGCTGGCCTCCCTTAATTAATGTTTTAAAATCTACGAAGTCTGGCAGGGGCCTTAACCGGAAAATCAAACGTCGGTCTTGCAAATAACAGATGAGCACCTCAAAATAATATTTACGGCTTTCAGTTAGGAGTTTTTACGTGAATGTTTGCTTCTTGGAAAACAATCATTGAACACCCAAAATCCTCCTGAGATGGGGCTTGAGCAACCTTGCGTTACTTGTGCCTGAACCAAGAAAACATCTTTACGTATCACTTTGACTATGTCGGAGTTGTTTTTATTTTTTTATAATCTCCGTTTCTTCGTCCGGCACGTTCCGTCTCCTCTTTGAGGCTATTTGTCCCGTTGCAGCAAAAGGCTCGTTTCACGGCATTCTCGACATTCACTCCGAGATTTAGGCTATATCGTATCGGAATGCGAAGTGCGTCCTTTCTAACCAAATGAACATAACACCTGGGGTTATCAACCGTGCACATAAACTTGAACATACTTTTGTGATGTTCTGTGTCTCGTCGTGACTTTATTTGGGAGACTTCCGAACACGGCATTCCAGCTGGCCTCGCCCACCTCGTCGAGTGGGGGAGGGGTCACGCCACCAGCGACCGAGTGCTGCCCGAGGGGTGTCGGACGTCCCGTTGCTTCTCGCAGCCGATAATGGCTTGCAGGTGCCGTTCCAGACACACTGGCCAACTGAACTCTGGTCCTGGCTCTATTCTGGAGGCTTCGACCACGGCATTCCTGCTTGCCTCTCCCCCGCCCCGCCGAGCGACAAGTCGCATGCTACCACCGCCGGAGCGCCGCCCGAGTTAGGTGTCGGATGTCCAGTTTCTCCCCGGTCCCGTAACGGCTTGCAGGTGCGGGTCCAGACACTCTGGCAGACGGGACGGACCCATTGGCAGACCGGGGGTTTCGGGATGGTGGTGACGTCGACTTCGTGGAATTGGGGAGAGGGGGAGGATGAACTGCGGAAGAGAGGGACAGTTGCTGGCGGGGTCGCGTCGAGAGAAGTCGAAGAAAAAGCAGCTGGCCGTACGGGGGAAGAACACCGACCCGCGGGACGCCGAGAAAGTGCGGAGTTTGGAGAAGGACTCCCAGGACGCAAGGCCGCTGGAGAGGGGACCCCGCGAGAGGCGAGACGACGCAAGAGATCCAGTCAGAGACGGAAGGACATCGCCAAGGAGCCGGGCCTGCTGCGGAACCCCTGCGAGCACCGCAAGCCCCCAAGAGATGCACGGCAAGACATGTGAGCCCCGTATCATCAAAGCCTGATTAGTGTTTTATTAATTCGAAGAAATGCATAAAAAGTTAACCCTGCGATCAGTGTTGTGAATTCCTCCGCCCTGTGTGAACCCTAAAGACGGTAATGCACGGCGCCGTCACACTTTTGACGCCACCGAGTTTCGTCCCGTTCTAGTGAACTTTTCTGCCTTTAAATCTAAAGACAATTAATTTTCTGTGGCAGAGGATTCTTCCGCTGCCACGCGTCGTGCTAGAAAAAAAAGTTAACAGAATTTGACGAAGCTCGTAAACTATATTTTAGTTCACATACAACAGGGTGTATATTAGTGATAATTGTTTCGTTCATTGTGCTGCCAATGATGATGTTTATGATCCAGGGTGGAGAATAAAAATGAAGATGATTTAAATCCTCATCTAATTCATAATTTAAATCCTCAATTAAATCCCACCGGTTTTACTATCATAACTTAAATCAAACCTTCCCCGCAAAAATAGTTCACAAACTATGTTTCATTTGCCGTTTGCCTATCTATGTCATGCTTCTATGCACATTTGTTATGTACTTAAATCAAAGAATCATCAACCTAGAAAGGTTTCCAGCAGGCTGAACACGAACCAAAAGGGGTGCTCTCAGAGCAAATCAGGGCATTTATAGCTTTCTTTTCAGCCTCCACTTCGTTCGTTAGACACGTAATGGGATATTTTGAGCAAATCAGAACGCAAAAAAAATGCAAATAAAGCTTTTTCACTATCTCAAGAACCGAGCTGTTTTTGTATGTATCGGCTTTTATTAACAAAAAGTGGCTAGTTAAACTGTGTTTCAAACTTTTGAATCTACAGTAATTCTTCCGCATTGTTTTCAGTGATCGGATGATTGATCAATCGATCTGCCGTGTTTAACAAAATATATATTTATAAAGAATCATGCTTCTAACAACGGTGATCTAAATAAAATTAATCTGGTTTAAATAAAACAAACACGTTATAAATTTTAAAAAAAAATTTAATTTAAAGATCGTAATTTTTTTTTTTTGTACTTCTGACATTTATATTTTTCCGAGCACGAGTATCAACCGCACAGATACTTGCTATGAGACTGCTGTGTCAGCATCATCAGATTGACACAATTAGATACTCAACCACTCAACATCTTCTGTTATAAAACTTTCAGTCATATTCATCAACGTTCGCAGTGTTTTTGGGAAGCATGATGATTTTCCCCCTCTTATCGATTCTTCCCTAGTGGACATTGTTTTTCTTACTGAAACTAAGTTATCTAGCGTAAAACGTGAACATTCTTTTTTTTTTTATTCGATCCTCGACTGTTTGAAGCTGTTCATATGGAGAGGTGCAGATTCCAGAATGAGTGTGGTGTTAATGTACGCGATTTCTTGGAACTGCTAAGTTTCTACCTGTATTCTTTTTGGAGGGGTACGGCTGATGCAGAAGGAAGGTGTTTGTATTAGGACCAGCGTACCACCAATTGACCCTTTCACCAATTCAGTGTCATCTAGTGGCTGAAATAGAAGTGAAAATTGTATACGCTCATGGCAGTAATCTGGTACCTATTCATCAACGGTGGACGTACACTGTAAATATATGTCTGAAATTGCAAGCATTTTTACAGACATTTTTATTATCATACAGAAAATATATGTTATTGGTGTTTAACCGAAACCTCTGTTCTTCCACTTCACGAGAAGCGGTTCTGACAACGTATTTAACACATTAATTTTTTGTTTGTGAATTTCAAGGATACAACTATATTTACGTGTAGTTTTAGTGCAAGGACTAACGCTCGCCGTGTCTTCTTCGGTCTTACTTTTAGTGCGGAGCTCATTTTTCAAGATGGATGCCGGGTAACGGTTGTTTGTGGACGTTGGCTTTCCCGATTGGATCATTTGTGAGGTAAGGTGAGTGCTGCGCAATCTTATTGGCTTAGTAGGGACACTGCTTTGTTCCCTTTGGCCGAAATCTCCTTAGAGGCCCGAGCTCAAACTAGAACACGGAATTGAAATGGTCTTGCCTCAACCTCGCGTGCTCTTTTAAACTATTTCCAGCTATTGCGCGAGTTCCCGCGCTTTTGGTGGGCCAGACAGCGTCACGAAAGCTCACCCCACGCCGCCGCCGGTCGGCCGTGCAGGAAACACTTTTCCCTGCACCCACCGAGCGAATTCGTCCCGGTGAAACGACCGCGACGTTCGCACCCGTTTTTGCTCTAACGTAGAGGCAGGAAGCGCTCTATCTTGTCTCTACGTTCTTTCTCCCTTGTCTTTGCGTTAATTTTACCCAGACATAGTTTCGTTGGTTGGCTTAAATACGAAAAACACGTTAAACTTGCGGTATTTTTTGCCGAAATATGTGGCGTACACCGTGCGTTCGATGTAAATTGAGAAAGACTTTGACGCGTAACCCAGATAAAAAAAGTCCAAACATCTGGAAACAGATTTAAAGCCTTATGTCTCATGATCCATCGTAGCTACTGCTTACTAAATACTGTCCGCGCTATAGTCCTACAGATGGGTTTCTAGCGGGTAATTCTTTGTTTTAATTTATTATCGCGACACATTTTGTTTTAAATCCGAAATTTCATACAACTAAAATGTGGCGAATATGTGAACGGGCATTATTACACGAAGCTATTTTTAATATACTTTAAATATTTTTCTAATCACTTTCCATTGTATTGCCTTCCTGGGCCTCTAAACTCGTCAAACACAAAGTTGGGGCCGAAATTGAGGGAGCGCACCGATTTTCCTATCACGACGATGGCGCTTTTTTCGCCGACTTCCAATCGGCGCGCTCCTCGAACTTTCTACTCCAACTTTGACGAGTTTAGGGCTCCTGGTGGCCGAGCCTGATTTCTGTTTTTTGTTGTACTATTTTTTTGTAGAAGCGGTCAAATAACCAATGAACCGCCCCAATCGGCGAACAGCTAGTTTCGGCTCGTTAGCTTTCCTGCAACGTGAGTCATTAGAAATGTCGCTTCCTGAATACTCTTAGGCTGTAGTTCTATACCCGAGCCATCTACTGGCACTAGAGTTATATACATCATCACAAAATAATATATATATATATATATATATAATTTTATGAAAATAAAATCTAGCCATAGCTTACTTTTTGTATAAAAAATAAAAAAAATCAGTTTTTCAATTCAAATTTTTATAATTTGAATTCGTTGTATGCCCTGTGGAAGCGGTCGAACCTACACGTATATATCCAGGCATTGGAGTCGGGAAGAAAGTGCTTTTCGCCGGTTGGGTTCACATTGAGGTCGTACATAAGAAATATCGTTAACTAAGTGCTATACACACATGGTGATATATGGTGTTGACTATAGTGTTATTTTCTTAAATAAAAAAGAGTTCATTTGATGTTAATTTGAATATTTATCAAAAATAAAATTTAGCCATAATTGAAGCTCCTTCATTCCAAAAGAAATAACATTTATCTCCCTGATATTTTTTTAATAATATTTACCCATCATTTTATCATTTTTATGGGTTTATATCGAAATTCGTTTTAAGCACCCACATCGGTGTGTCCGCGCGCGCGTGTGTGTGTGTGTTTGTGTGTGCGTGTGTGTGCGTGCGCGCGCGCGTGTGTGTGTGTGTGTCTATGTGTCTGTGTGTGTGAAAAGTGGCAATTGCCGTAGGTTTTGACTTCATTTCAGAGTAATGCCTTTCATTACGATATACTACTCGCGTCTAGTTCTATACCTGGACTATTGACTGATATCGCTTAGTTTTGTTTCTTACCCATAGGAAATGTAATTGATATCATTTAGTAAAAGAAAACGTTTGTGTTTCTATTTAGCTCATAAATTTTATAATTATGCCCAATTATAACAGATTTCAGTTAAGTTATTATTCTTTTCTTTTTTTATTTTATGACGAATTTGTCGAACAAGCATTCAGGTACCTGGATGAGAAACATTGTAGCTTTTGCAAGTTTGCTTCCCTGCACTTCCTTACAGTGTCCTAAATATGAATAAGCCTTAGTTTTACAGATGTGGCTTCATTTAAAAATACATTTCACGGAACTGGGTCTCAGAAAACCACTTCAAGACCATGCCCTCGAGCAAAACTATTTCCTTGCACACCGCATCGCTGCCAGCCATACGGCCATTCAATCAATTGATGTTAGTGCTTGCTGGCAGTGGAGCGCTATGCAACGAAATGTGTTTATTTTTGATAATATTTAAACTTTTATTGGGAAGCATTTGGGGGTAATAAATAAAACATAAATGCTAATCAATAGTAAAGGCATAGACACGAATGGTATTAAGCGAGCGAAATTAACAATGCACCACGTTGAAGTGGAGCTAACACGCCGAAATTACCACTTTTACACATAGCCGCACCGATTTGGGTGACTCAGTGTTTATTTGATCGCTTCTACAAAAGCTACAAAAGCGCATTGTTGATTAAACCAATAGAACGGTAAAGTGATGGGTAAATAATAGAAAAATTACAAGAAACACAAATGTTCCTTAAAAAGCAGACTGAAATTATGGCTTAATTTGATATTTTGATAAATATAAAATAACATTTCTTTTCTTAAAAGGATAACACCAGTCAACATCCCATCAGTGTATAGCGTTTACTAAATGGTATTATTATGCATGACCACGATGTTAACCCAAACAGTGAAAACCATTTGTTCCCTGATTCCAGTGCCTGGATGTGGGTTCGAGCGCATCTGAAAGAAATGCATCGAAAGGAGGAAGTCGAAATTACCCAAGTAAAGGAAATGCGATCAACAATATTTATGATAATATTGAATAGAAATGTCCCTTTCATACACACACGGACACACACACACGGACACACACATATGCACGCACGCGCACACACACACACAAAACTCAAATTATGGCCGAATTTTATTTTTCTCTAATTTCAAATTTTATATAAAACATGTTGTGATAACGAATGCAACTAAAACAGTGCTTGTCGATAGACCGGGTATATAACCACAGGCTAATAGTATTTCGTGGTGAGAATTTGATGAATCATATTGCAAAAAAAAGCCAACCAGCAGAAACTGCCAGTTAGCCGATTCTGGCGCCCGTGTGGTCATTTTACCGCTTTTACTGGAAATACAACAAAAAGGGAGAAATTAGAGTTTGCCTCTAGGAAGGCAATATCAGGGGAAGTAATAATGTAAAGAAAAACTCATTATGACCTTTTCTATTCGGGATCAAACGTTTGTCAAATTTCCGTTTTTATGAGTTTTCATATTTAATATGAAAATTCGGTGATCCTGCTTTAAAGTGCCCATGAAACGAATTTTGGGCTGGGATAAATGAATTTAGACTGGGATTTTACTAATAGCCTATTGTTTAGTGGGCCAAAACAACGAAGGTAGAAAGTCAAAAATCTGACTTTCGGTACAAAAATTTGAAAACAAAGCGGACTTTTTCGTACCTTCTTCCCTTCCAAAGCTCCCTGCCTTTTCACTGTGATACATCTACGGTATCCAAATAGCGTCACCTGGCCCAAACGTACGTCACACGACAACGGACCTCACTTATTCCCTTCACTCTAAGCTGGCAGTGCGGTGGAAGCTATGCACTTGGCGGACCAATCAGCCGCCTCCCTTTCATCACCTGACCGCATTCTCTGCGCGTGGGTATGCGCGAGGGAGCGTGATCACGTGGCAAAAGTGTGGCAAGCCGAACGAGCACGTAGCTTCCACAGCACTGTCAGCTTAGGGGGGAACGGGGTGGGGAAAGCAACTTTTGTCCGAATTTGGAGCGACGGGCTAATCTTCTGGGGAGAGAATGGCAGTGTCCGAGTACACAAACGAGGGTCCAAGCAAGAGGGGACTCCCCTTTCCGTCTTCTTGAGCTCTTTGGTAGAATGCGCGATTTATGAGTTGAGGAGGAAAGCTATACTTCGTTTCAGCTTGGGTCCAGACGCAGGCGATGCTACAAGCGCGAGCTCCGGGCTTTCTGCGTCCCTGCCAAGCACGCGCGCTCGTGCAATGCAAGCACTGTTCAGGGCCACACGCTCGCGCTCGTAGAATCGGCTGCGTCTGGACCCAAGCTGAAACGAAGTATAAGAAGGAAAAAGTTGAAAAAGCGTTTCATGGCCTCTTTTAATAAAAAAAATACCAGTTAGTAGCCCAAGTATAGGACGACACGGAGATGGTATTTAGTAAGCAGTAGCTATGATGGATGATGAGATATTATAAGGCTCCGAATATGTACCAGGTTGTCAAAGGTATGTTTGGCATTTGTATCTCGGCTATCATTCATGTCCAAAAAGCTATACTGTATTTAGCCCAATTCCGAATCATGTGGCAAGGTTGGGTCGTCGGGTCCCGATGCCTGCTCCAACTAGGCCCGACCCCAGCCCGACGCAGTTCGGGATAAATCGGCCCGAAACCGAACAGTGTTCTTATATATCGGCTTTCGGGCTAGCCCGGGCAGATTCCTCGGTTCGAAGGAAGGAACCAGGCCTGAAAGCGACGTTCCAGTCCGTATGCCGCTCCGGATGCGGACCGAGAGGCCTCCAATTTCCTGGTGCGGGCCCCCGAGCGTCTGCCGCCACCAAGGGACGCCGCCCCGACGAGCGTTCTCGCAACCGGACGCGACACGCTTTCGCTGACGCCTCGTCGTGTGCTTGGCACAGCGCTGCGAGAGACAGCGCGAGACGGGCCTAGAGGAACTAAATATGGCGGAGACAGCGCCTCCAAGGAGGTTAAAAATACCGAAGGCCTGTGCATACAAAAGTTTCAATGATGGACCATGTCAAGTGCCAGTTGGCGGCAATTGGTTGCAGTCCGCAGCCCCGTTGCATGCTCCATTCCGGACAGTTTCCAGCAATTCCATTCCTTTCAACTCCTATAGGAATGGAGACACTGGACCCCCTCCTGGAATGGCTAGACCGTTCCGGGGTGCACTACAGCCGGCCCGTGCTCGGTGCGTTTTTGAACGGCATCGAGGAAAGGTATACGGAGGTCAAACCTGCGCTTACATCGTGTTGTTTTAACGGACCTTCTAATTCATTGCGTGTCCGGATTTTTTTTTTAATTTATTTATAACCTATATTTATGTCCGAAGAGTTTTTATTCTCTAGTTCACCAACCTCTCATCCGAGACTCGGTCTGTTCAGAGGGAAAGATGAATATAGAAACCTTATTTATTATTTACTTGCCACGTGTGACTATCCTGTGCCAATATTGCCGGTGTATTTCGATTAGATTTGTATATAGTTCGATGTACATTCATCAATTCTTATTCCAGAAACATGGTAGCGCTTGAGACGGGGAAAAAGGAGGAGAGCGGACACGACAGAGCTCTGTGTTGTCTCCTCCTTTGACCTCGTCTCAAGCGCTACCATGCATGTTCTCGAATACCGAGTACCAACGCGCCCATTAACCTGATCTTATTCCAGATTTGGCCAGTTGTATGACGACTTCTACACCTTTGCGATTCCGACCGTATCAAGCACCGGCTGCAACGACTAAGCTTTGCTCTTTCTCCAGGGTAAAGAGCACTCCCATCGCTTTGCTGCACAAACAAGATGCTCTCATCGAGCATTCGTGAGGCACACAACACGACACTCCCATTCAGTGCCTCAGTTGAAAGGGTGTGGCAGTCGACATCTTCACGAAGAAGCCAGGCACGATGTCTGACGAGACTTTCGATGACCAGCTCTTGCTTATAGATACCCAAGGTCAATGAAGATGAGACTGACGGAAACACTCAAACAATATTCTTTCCTTTTGTTTCTTACCCGAGGACAGTAATGTTGCAAGTAACGCCATGTAAGTAACCGATTATTTTTTGTTCACTTTTATGGAAAGGTAATTGTAACTGTGGTTAATTACAATTTCCTTTCGAGTAATTGTAAATGTAATTCCTAACTTTTTTTTTTTTTTTTATTCAGCAGCGTGTACAAGTTTGCTTCGGTGTTCTCCAGATCGACGTTCGCTGAGGCCACGGGCAGCGAACGGCACAAGGCCTCACTCACGAGTTTCACTCCCAAGTCCGGAATCTGCATCAGCTACATTTTTTTCCTTTTTTTTATTAGTCAAAATCCATGTTCGAGAGAACATGTGTCCTGCTGTGGTAAAAGGAGAGCAAAAAAATCAATTTCGAAGGGCTTCCAAAGAGCTGCAAAAAGGGGATAGGTGCGCAGATAACCTGGAATACACAAATAAGGTCAGGCCTATGCTCCTTTCGGGTCTAAGCCAACTCGTCGAAAGCCAACTGGTCGAAAGGCAACTCGTCGAATACCACCTTGTCGAATAGGCCAACTCGTCATAGGACAACTCGTCAAGGGGCAGTCTGTCAACAAGGCCCTTTGGTCGTTACACAAAAAGGCCCTTTGGTCGTCACACAAAAAGGACAGTTGACGTTAGTATGTCAATACACTGGCGATGCACTGGCGATAGCCTATATAATGGCGAAAAATCGCCTGTGGCGAAATAGCTAGAAACGTCGATCGGATGAATGTCTCAACGACGGTTACCATCTATAGCCAGTTTATCGACTGCTTATATACACTAATTGCCATTTGGCAATAATACGTACTTCAAATAGCGTTAACCATTTCCGAGCGGGTTCAATTCCCGATTTATTAAAGGATGGCAATTTAGTGAACAGTGATATTAAAACATCGGAATGCTTTAACACATACTTTAAATCCGTTTTTCACCAGGCGCTCTTGGCAGTATTTCTTCTGTGTCTGATAGAATAGCAAGAACTGTTATGCAAGAATTGCTAAGAGGAGTGGACGGGATTTTGGCACTGCTAAGAGACCTAGATACATCAACAACGTATGGACCAGACGAGCTTTCGCCGGTAATTTTTCACGACTGCAGAGAGGAAATTGCAAGGTAACTAAACGTATTTTTTTTTTACTAAAATGGTTTCCATCGAGGTTATTCGCCTGTTACACAGCTAGACGAATTCACTAATTTCTTTTCAAACACCACCGACAACAAGAGAACGAGTACCTGGAATGTATATTTTTAGACTTTTGTGGAAGCGTTTCACACTGTGCCACATCATTTGTTACTGCATAAGCTTATGATTTGGAATTATTGGAAATTTTATAAATTGGGTTGCTGTGTATTTGTTTGATCGAGAACAGAGTGTTGTACTAAATGGTCAGAAATCTTCACCTGTACTTGTAACCTCGAGGGTGCCTCAGGGAAGCGTACTAGGACCCCTGTTATTTCTTATACGTATTAACGATATTTGTGAAAGCATACAGTCAGATAATAAATTATTTGAGGATGATTGCGTACTATACAAAGTTGTTGAAACTGATGCAGACGTCTGTATTATGCAAAGAGATTTAGGAATGTAAAGCGCGGTGCAAACCGAAGACGGCTGTCGGATCCGACATCCGATTTCGGCAAGAAAACCGGTCCGTGGAGAGGAGGAAACATCACGTTTCGTTCCGATGCCTTCCGATTTTTGACGGACGCCTTGCTCGGCCGCGGTCTTGTTAGATGGGAGTGACGAAACCACTGGAGACAGTCAATCATACACCTGTGGGAAGAGAGTGGAGAGGGGTTCCGACCCGGAACAAGGCAGGCAGAGAGGTGCACTACAAAGCCCGTTTCATCGGGTGACCGCAGCTCGACGTCACTCGTCGACGTCAACCAATCGGCCTCGCGGATCCAGTTCGGCCGTGCTCCGGAAAGGACCTTTCCGGAGCACGGCTTGTGGATGCGTGCAAACCAAAATCGGCTCTCGAAGTGCCTGCCTCACTTTTTTTCTTTTTGCCGAAATCGGATGTCGGATCTGACAGCCGATTTCGGTTTGTACAGTCCTTTAGAGTGCTGGTGTGATTGTTGGGAAATGGGATTTAATATAAAAAACTGAGGATAAATGTGTTTTTACTCGATCTACAGGGTCCGATCGAGAAAAGTAAACCTCTACTTTTCGGCCCGCATAAAAAACTACGCATCGCAGAACGCTCAAACTCCGCCCAAAGGTAGAGCTAGAGGTCACAACCAGATGCCAAAGTTTCACCCCGATCCGATAACTTAATCAAAAGGTATAAGTGATTTTCTGAAAATTTCACTGGGAAAATGGCGGCCTATACGGGGTTTTCAAACACATGGCACTCTATGGCACCAGAAACCGAAAACGGGCAAAAATGGGCTCCATTTTCCCATTGAAATGTTTCAGAAAATCACTTATAACTTTGATTAAGTTATCGGATCGGGCTGAAACTTGGCATCTGGTTGTGACTTACTACTTTGGGCGGAGAATGAGCGTTCTGCGATGCGTAGTTTTTACGCGGGCCGAAAAGTAGGGTTTACTTTTTCTCGATCGGACCTGTATTCTAGCCCGTCTACATATAAATTTTAAAATCATGAATTTGAACGGATATATAAAAATAAGTATTTTGGGAGTGTATTTTCCGAATAATTTAAAATGGAATGACCGCCTAGATAACCCTGTAGTGAAGGCAAGTAAGATGCTATATTTTTTTCGGAGGAATTTTAAGAATACACCTCGCAGTATATAAGACAAACATATTTTTCTTTCATCAGACCAATCATAGAATATGCTCTGTGTTATCTGGGATCCGCCTTAATGTTACCTTGCAAATAAGTTAGAGCGAATTCAAAATCAGGCATTAAGGTTTGTCACAGATGATTATAGCCCGCACTCAAGTTGAACAGAAATGAAGAACAGACTCGCTTGGGACCTTCTTAAATTTCGGAGAAAGTGTTTGCGGTTAGTTTTTCTTATATAATATACTGTAAACGACGTAATTTTCGCGAGCTGAAATTTTCGCGAATCGGGCCAAAGCTGAAAATTTTAAATTATTCGCGGGTTCTAATTTTCGCGAATGGAGTGTAGCTTCCATAGCGTTCACATGTTGCCCGAATTGTTCGCGGGACGTATTTTGGACGAATTGTAGGCGATTTCGCGAAAATTAGGTCCCCGCAAAAATTTAGTCGTTTATCATTCATGTGGAGACATGAATTAGCATGTGGAGACAGGTATTGAAAAAGGTCCTTACATTTTGGAACCGCATCATGTATCCTCAAGGCGGGATCATTGACAGCGGCAGAGTATTGTTATTGTACTGACTGTGTGGAATGTGCTTCAGGAAGAACTGATTTCCGTTATTGACAATTATAATTTTTTATGATAGATTGCAGAGAAGCTTTTTAGAGTGAAAAGGTTGCACTTTTTTTTATTGTTGCTAGTACTTTTAAAGTGTTATTTGAATGCGTCTAATTTTTTGTATGTACCCCTTTGCATAACGCTGAACGGCGCAGCAGGTATCTGTGTAAAGAAAGTAAATAAAACTCGTCCGTAGAGCGCAGGGACCGAGAGAGTGTCGGGGTCGCGCCGAAGGCCGCCTTGAGCGGCGTCGGGCGCCACGGGGCGCCTCTCCGCTTGACCCGTCGACCTGGACGGCGTCCTTGCCCTGGGTCAGACCTTGGACGTCCTTGGACGCGTCAGCTCTTCGCTCCGGTCCCCGAGGGCTGCCCGGCCCCGGCCGACCAGATCGAACAAAGCAGCTCGCTGGACGCCGTGAGGGACCCGTTCAGGGGGAACTCTCTAGCCGAGCGCATCCTCGCCACTCATTGAACACACTGGCGGACGCTTTTTCAAGAGCCGCTCTCCATGTTCAAAATGGCCCCGCTTTGTTTCTGTGACGCTGACGTTGACAGCACGCGATAGTCATTTGACGTGTATTCATCCATGCCGACATCACACTCGTATGACTCCTTGACGTGCGCTTTCAACTAACCAACGCTCCGATAGAGAATAACAAGTTTTTCCGCCGTTGTGAATATACGCGTTAGCAGAAAGCCTAAACTCTGTGTAAATGTGCATGACGGAGTAGAAAAGTTTGAACGTTACTATGATAAAAAAAAAAGTTTTCTTTTCCTTGAGAGGCAACGTCCTCACGGGGTTTCCCTGTGTGAACGCACCGCTAGCGTAACATAAATGAAAAACACATTATTTCTACCCAGACTCGCACATCGCCGCAAAATTTCTAGTATTTGTCTTTTACACAAAATTTTCCATCACAACACTGTATTTAAAAATCCTATGATAACCCCACCTGTCTGCGCACGCCTTATGCCGCAAAGTACGCGTTCCGTTTTGCAACTATAACAAATAGTTTGCCCCATTTATCCCTAGAGTTTCGAATTAATGGAATCATCTAGCAGGGTGTATTACGCACGCCAACGCCTGTTTCGACTGCCTTTGCAGCCTATCGTATCCATTACGCTGGTGACCTGCGTGTCTGCAGGCGTCATAGCTATCTCCCGTGGCTAAATCCTGTTTCTTAACCCGACAACGAGGTGCGACAAGAACAGCTGTCATTGCCAAGCGAAGCCACCGCAGACCTGCATGTTTGCAGGCGTCATTCTATACTGTCCAACGGCGAAGTACTGTATCTTTACCCGACAAGACGGTGCGACAAGATCAGCTGCCATCGGTGGGCGTGATTACGCTGGTCACTTCGACGTATCTTCAAAACTGAACTTGATAACCTCTCGAAAAACTGTCCGTCCACGACATTGGAGGATAAAATCACGTAGGTCCTATTTTCGGCACCAAGCGAGGCTTCATAAGGCGTGCTCTCCAGTCTGCGGTTGCAGTCCAGCAGGGTGTATCACGCACGCTAACGCCTGCTTCTACTGCCTTTGCAAGTCATATAAGACACTGTCTGTTTGTTTGTTTGTTTTTCTTGTGAAGCTTGATGTCGCACGCTCTGCTGGACTGCCCATCGCTTTCGTAGTTTATTCATTGTTTCAGAATCGATATGGCTGACGTTGATGACACAACGAGTAGCCTATGTAATGATGCACAGTAGTCAAAAGAACGCATATAAGAAATCAGCACATGCAACAGCTAATATCTATTATGGGGAACAGGTAGGTAACAGTTCAATATCGCCAGAGAATGCCTAAACATTGATACCATCGA
This sequence comes from Ixodes ricinus, assembly GCA_037355805.1. NCBI lineage: Eukaryota > Metazoa > Arthropoda > Arachnida > Ixodida > Ixodidae > Ixodes > Ixodes ricinus. The sequence continues at coordinate 51,877 of JAZHYW010010558.1, read as the reverse complement.
GTTGAAAATGTCGATGTCGATGCTGCGTTGTACTGAACCTGTTATAAAAATGTTGGATGCGTTCATGGGACTGGAGAGGTGATTATTTGAACTGCGAAAGTGGCATTAACTCTCAAAAGCACTCACGGTACATATATGCTAATCAGCTGATGTAAGAGTCGAACATGTCAATGCAACCTGAACGCAGTAATACAAAAACTAGATCACGCTCAGTCTTCTGAGTTAGTGTAGTACAATCACATCGTCGTAAAAGCCTGTTATACTCATAGTAAACACTGAGCAATATAGCGATCATATACAAACAGAGTATGAGTACAATACTCAACCGACGAACTTAACAGAATGTATGCGATGGAAAAGTCGATTGCCTTGCAGTCTGTTAAACATGACGCAGTGATAGAAAAACTGACTCGGCAGGAAAAGACTGTAGAAGGTATCGAGGCGTCTATGGCAATGATGAGCTCCCAGTATGATGAAGTACTTAAGAATATGAGAACTCAGGAAGATACTATCGGAGAAATCGCCAAAAAAATGCATAAAATGGAACCTGTAATCTCGAAACAAGACCTGGAAATTCGGGAACTGAAGGCAACCGTGGATAGCGTTGGGAAATATTCCAGAAGGAATAATGTCGAAATTCATCGTGTCCAACAAAAAGAAAAGGAAAACCTGCTTAATGTGATACCGTGGCTTGCCACTAAGTTACAACTGCCAGTGCCAACTCCCGATGACATCGAAGCAGTTCATAGACTGGGCCCCGTGAAGGTAAAATCCCACCTATCATCCTTGGGTTTAAGGACCGCACTGTATAAGAGACCTTTGGATTGCTAAACGTGTGGCACTTAGGCAGGAACGTATTTTCATTAATGAGAACCTGACCAAGTCTCTTGGACAACTGTTTTGGAGCGCTAAGCAGTGCGCAAAGGAAAAACGTGATAAATATGTCTGGAGCACAAACGGAAAATTTTTTGTCCGTCATAGCGAGCAGAAGCCCGCAATTCGTATCAATAACGAGGAAGATCTCCTAAAAATTCTATAAACATGTCTGCTACATTTCAATCGTTCCTAGAATGTCTAGATGTCTGTGCTAAAGGTAAAATGAAACTTAGTTTACTACATATTAATATAAGAAGCATACAAAAAAATCGCGATAAGTTACTTGTTTACCTAAACAATCGAGTTGATAGTATCGGTGTTTTGATTTTAACTGAAATAAATGTTGACAGAGAAACTAGCACTTTGTTTACGTTAAAAGATTTTCATTCTTTTTCATTGTGAGAGAAGGGCAACGGGGTGGTGGAATACTTGTGTTTATTAAGTCTGGCTGGTTTTCCGAGAAAGTATTAACATCTTGTAGTCATGGTGAAGTGTTGGTCATTACAATCTCTAATCGGTTTACGTCGTTTACTATCTGCTCTGTTTACAGGCCACCTAGTTCTAATCTTTCGTTATTTTTTGATGAAATGACGCAGCTTCTGACTGCGTTTGACAATAGGCAACTTAATATTGATGTACTGGATACGTCCAAGTACGGAGTTGCGGATTACCTTAATTTGTTATCGGGTTTTGGACTAGATAACGTGATATCAAACTTCACGAGGGAAGAGCGTCTCGGAAACCGAATTACAAGCACATGTATCGATCATATTATTGTGAGGCTAAACGAACTAAAATTATTTTCTGGTGTAATCAAACAAAAAGTGGCCGACCACTATTTTGTAGCGCTTGTTGTGAATGGGGACGTCCTGAACAGCAAGACTGATAGTCTCTGTAAGTTGATTATTGATAACAAAAACGTAGATAAATTAATGAATGACTGACTGGGATAGTCTACTCACCTTAGATCATATTACAGCCTACCAAAGAATGACACTACACGTGAAAGAAAAATTAAGCTAAAAGAAAGAAGATGTGAGAATGTATGGATCACTACAGAAATAATGGAGCTGTGCTATAGAAAGGACAAAACTGTGGCACAGATATAAAGCCAACCCTGGAAATAGCGTATTGAAAGAAGAATTTAGAAGCCTCCGTAATAGGGTCACTGCAGAAATAAGATTAGCAAAGAAAAGAGATTACGTTGCCCGTTGGCAGACTTCATCAGAGTAACCCCAAAAAAACTTGGGATGTTGTTCACGAATTAATAGGGGGTAAAGGTAAAAAAAGATATTGATCAAACGGTGTTAAAAACATTTGGAGGTTCCGATGTAGAGTCCTTGTGCAATAGGCTCAATGCCTCGTTCATAAAGGTGTAACAGGATTTGCAATACCAGGGACATGGCTCTTCTAACGTTTTCCCCACATGTGAAGAAAGGTGTCGAAATTCCGCCTACTTGCCACATATGTTAGAAGACTTAAAAGTAGTTATCAAAAGTATGTCTGTGGCCAAACCACCTGGGCATGATAGAATTCGTTTAAGGGACATTGTAGTTAATTTCGAAGAGCTAAAACATCTCTTATTAAAAATAGTTAATTCGTCTTTTTCTGAGGGAAAGATTCCGAATGCTCTTAAAATTGCTGTGGTGAGGCCTGTTTTTAAAAAAGGAAGTAGAAAAGAGATGCTAACCTATAAACCCATTTCTATTTTTCCCGTACTATCGCTAATTATGAAAAAGTTTGTACTTTGGTCCATGACCTCCTTTTGTGATAAGCACTTTTTACTATGTCATTCACAGTAGGGGTTTCGACAAAATAGAGGAACAATTACATTGCTGGAAGATTTGTCCGACCACATTCATGATAATATTGAAAAAAAAATATTTTCGTCCTTTCTGTATTTCTAGATTTGAAAAAAGCGTTCGATTCAATTGATCACAGGTTACTACATATACAACTAGAGCACCTGGGCTTTAGAGGCCTATATATAAAATTTTCTAACCAGCTACCTTTCAGAACGGAGTCAATTAGTAAAGATTGGTGATTTTAAAAGTAATTTACTGATAAATCTTTCTGGTGTTCCCCAAGGGTCTATTTTGGGTCCTTTTCTTTTTAACATCTATGTGAATGAAATAGGTAAATTGAACTCTTTTCGCGCGTTTTCCAATACGCCGATGACACCGCTCTTGTACTCGCGGGAAACAATGAATCGGAAGCTCTATCGTCCCTTCAAGCCGATATCTACGAGCTAATGGCATGGTTCAAAAAGAATCGTATCTGTGTTAACATAGATAAAACCAAACTAATGTGTTACCGTAATCCTCATAAAACAATAACGTTAAATATACCGCTGGTTCTACGAGTCGATCTAACTGCGAGAGATGTAATTGTATGCCGCTTGAATATGTATCTTCAATAAAATATCTGGGTGTTTTTTTGTTTTTGTTTTTGTGAACATCTTTCTTGTAATAGTCATATTTAGTATCTTGCGAAACGACTTCACGCAGTATCTGCATTTTTATATCGTTTGCGAGGTGCAACCAACCTGACTTTGAGAATGAGGGTTTTTCAAGCTCTGGGAGAGTCGGTGCTTCGGTATGGTGTCGCGCTTTATGGTTCTTGTTCGAACTTTAGAAAAAGTAAATTAGATAATATTTTGCATAACATTTGTAGAAATTTAGCCTATGTAACCAAATTGGATGAGTTAAGAACAGAGTCAAAAATGCGTTCGCTACAGCTTTTGTCAACTGAAAGAATATATATTTATGAAATACTAGTTAAGAATTATTATAATAGTACGTTTAAGAAACCTGTAAAAAAACAAGGCTTTACTTGAGAAAAAGAGCGGTTCTCCCTCCCTGGGGTATACACAAATTACGGAAAGCGGGTTCGGTATTTTTACGTTCCTCATTACTTTAATTTGTTGCCTAATGAACTTTTACATCTACAGTCGTTGAAAGTGATAAAAAAATAGCTTAGAAATTGGTGTTGTACCCATGATTTTTAAATTGTTGTACGTGTTAAGAGATACTGCGTTTTTCTGTTTATTTTGTGCTTTGCGTTATTTGATGTTGTTAGTATAGCTTCTCTGTTGGTTGCCAGGTCACGCCTACAAGCACTCACGTGCTTTTGAGGACCTGTTTTGTAATGATGTATATTTCTTCGTGCAATAAAGATATTATTATTATCTACCTGCGTCACTTACATCCACTGTTGATTGTGTTCTAATGTTTCAAACCATGTATTCCAATTCCCCGTTATTGAACTATTTTATATATTACACTGTTATATGGTTTGTTCTCTCACCCCTCCCCTCTGTAATGCCTCTGGCCCTGAGGGTAAAATACAAATAAATTAAAGGAAGATCCATTGGTGGATCTTTAGGGAATGCGTTAGCATGACCTTGGGAAACGCCACACGCGTCCTCCTTTGGGAAACGCTAACGCTGACCCTTTCACTTTTTGGTTTGGGCTTTCTGCTTTGCTTCCTCCATTTTTTGCTGCCTCTTTTTGGCTTCGTTACGGGGTCAATGTTGGCGTTTCCAAATGGTAACAGGTGTGGCATTTCCCAAGGGTCATGCTTGTGGATAACCTTTGGCTTTTGGGGACAAGCTCTCCCTCCGCCTTATTGTCATCAGACGCTGGCGCCCGAGGGCGGCTCAAGGACGAGCTGTCGGCATCCTCGGTGGCGGATTGCCTCCCGTCGTAGCCTATGGCTGGTGGCGACGGCGTACGTCCGCGGGCCCTTCCAAGGAGCCCCGCCCCCGAGTATCTGAACAAGCGTGGAGGAAGGCCAGGACCCCAATGTCATGCAGTATGTCACCCGTCAGCTTGGCGCCCAGGAACAATGGGTGTGGGGAGAGACCAGCGGTGCTCGCGGTAGTCGGTCGGGGGATTGGCAAAGTTGTCGAGTCTTGGGCGGGAAACGGGCCACGACGGACGTTCGCGGTGGTGGCGACCGCGGCGCCGACTCGGGCCACGGCCTGGTGACATGCTCCGTACTTAGACCACGGATCCAGCCTTCGACGGCGACGTCCCCAGCACCGCCGGGTCGCTCGGCCTGCAGCATACAGTGGCGGCGCATCCCTCCCAGGCTTCCTCGATGTCCTTCCCTATCCCAAAACCCCCCAGCAGAATGTGAGTGGAATAAACCCTTTCTGTCGGGAGCTATGCGTTGCTGTGCATCCAGAGACAGGGGACTGGGAATCCAACTAGAACCCTACAGCCTTTGCCTCCATGTGTCCGGCGCCGAAGCCCCAGACTTTGACGTAGTTCAACTACTCTATACTCATACCACTGTAGTTTAACTACTTTTCCGAGTAACTTGGTAACTTTCAATTACAATTTATTTGGGTAATTCGTATTTTAATTTAACTACGTTTTTCAGGTAACTTCTACTCAAATTACTAACTACTTTCGAAATCTAGTGTTAATTTTGCTCATCACAAAAGTTTGAGCGCAGAAATAAATAAGACGCCGGCAGATGAAGTCGCATTCCCGAACAAGGAGCCCCTTTCACATTCCGTTCCCACGCACTTATACTCGGCAGCCGTAGGAACTGCATCACAGGCGACCTTGGGCCAAGGTGGCGACCAGCAGCCAAAACATAACACCGGTGAGCACGAACACATTAACGAGCCTTGGTCGGGTATTGACCTAATCCGGTAATGCACGCAGGAGCCGCGCCTCCAGCTGCAACCGTGAAAGACTCTGACGGTTGGTGTTGTTTTCATGTCTGCCTTTAGTGAGTTCGGACTCAAGCGGTGGGTTCCACGGGAGACGTCACTGGAATGACCTCGCAGCTGGGCGCCTGTTCCCATGGTCGCCTCGTCGTCAGCGCAGATTATTTAGCACACCTGAAAGGAGACATTAAAGTTATTCCCATCCGTCACGCGTTGCACGTTTTGTAATATAAATCGAGGCATAAAACACATTGTTAACGTTTGTTGCCAAGCATGGTTCTAGCAGACTCCGAATATAAGCTATTTCAAGGATTGAAGAAAAAACAACTAAATATGAAAACAAAAAAAAAGTTCCTCCGGACAGTTTGGGTAACATCTCTTATCTGTTGTGGATGCCGCTCAGAAATGCATTCAGTGGCGGTAAATAAAGCTGCATGCCCTCGATATAAAGCTGTTCGATACGAAGCCGCAGCACAGATATTTTGGGCAAAAGCTTGTAGATCGGCCTACTAAAACTCATAGGCAACAACGACCACAACTGAGGGCTCAGTTGAACAGACAATAGAAAAGGAAACAGCCGTGCTTATAAAGACATTGACATCAAGGGGTTGCAAGTGGTAGGGCTATTGACGACCGCACCCTATCTTCAAAATAACAACTATGTTCTTTCTTGATCGGAGTGGTTGTTCCGAACCCCGAACCACTTCATTTCCAGAAAATTAGCAAGTCCTTCACAATCACAACAATGATTTTAACATCCTTTGCAAACTAGCGAAAAATAACTCTCGCGCTCGTCATGCACGCTGTCGTCGTGAGATGGCCGTTTCCGGTCCGTCAAGCACAGGAAACAAGCTATCTGATTCCCACCATAGAGCTTGTCATTCGCAAGTGACGATAAGTTTCGTCAGGGCACTCATTGGCCACGAACGCGAATCTAAATATTCGTCGACGGATTGATTGTTGACGAGCGCATACGTGCGAGTGACGCCGTTCTCGTGTTCAATGCGTGGGATGGGGTCGGCTGACGTCATTTTGGAGCCGCTGACGTGGTTTGAGTACCGCGGATGTATCCTAGTGAAAAGGCGGAGAGCTTTCGAAAGAAAGGAGGCACGGAATAGTCGGTTATATTTTCAAATGTTCGTACCGAAAGGCTGACTTACGACTTTGTACCCTCTTTCTTTTGGCCCACTAAGCGATATGCGATTACTTTTTACCCTCTGGACTCTACAAGTGCTCATTAAACAAACTAAATAGTTGTAATAAATCAAGTAATCAAATGAAATTCGCGTCTCAACAAACACTTTTTTTTATTTTTCGGCTATGGGCGGCCGGTTGTCGGAGCAAATATCTCGGCTTCTGGGGACGCCTTCGGTTTGCAGCGAAAACCCATCTCCGTCATCGGTGAGTACTTGAGTTCTATTGGCACGGAAATACTAGACTCTGTTTCACTCCAAAGGCTCGTTCACACACTTGCGACCGCTTACGACCGGAGTGTCGTAAAACTTATTTTGATCTCTTGCGACGAGAGAGAACAGACTGACGCCATCTGTCGTGTATCCGTATATTCCTCATGCTCTTCGCGCGCGTCCTCTCTATATATATATATATATATATATATATATATATATATATATATATATATAATTGCCTGAAAAGAAAAATCAGCAGAACCCATCCTTTGGGAATGATTATCTACGTTAATGCGAATAGCATCAAACGGTGCGGAGTTATGCGCGTTCGTCAGGTAGCTGGCACACTCTAGATACGCCAGCCCACTCTTGAGGCGATTCTAAATTTGTTGACACTTTCACAGCCCTGCGCACGATCTCCGCAGCCCAGCACGTGCGTTTGTGTCACTTAGAAGGCGAGCAAAGCACGCGCCATACGCACAAACACTCAAAATGGTACCGACCAGACTTTCTGGCGTCTCAGCTAGTCTCAACCAACGGTACTCTAAACGGTTGTTTATATCTTTACCATAGGACGCGCTTGACAGCGCTGTCACAGCTACCGGTGCGCGCGCGTTCCATCTCCCTCACCCTCTCCCGCGCTCACCCTCTCCCGAGCGCGGGAGAGGGTGAGCGCGGGAGAGGGTGAGGGAGATGGAACGCGCGCGCACCGGTAGCTGTGACAGCGCTGTCAAGCGCGTCCTATGGTAAAGATATAAACAACTGTTTAGAGTGTGTTGAATGACTGCCTTCATAGCTCTGTGGTTAGCGCGTCTGCCTGCTGATCAAAGGGTCAACGGTTCGAATCCCAGCCGGCGCCGGTCTTTTTTATTTATTTATCGACCCGCGGCGTAAGAGGTTAGATAGCCAGATAGATAGATAGATAGATATGATAGATAGATACATAGACGAAAAGTGCGTGAAGTATCCAAAGAATGCTATTCGCATTAATATTCGCATTAAAAAAAAAGTCAGAGAAATTGGAAAACGGTTATTTCTCAAGGATGTTCCTATTTGATCTCGTAAATACTCAAATACTGCGAAACCTGGCTCTACTGAAACACAGTTCGAGGGCCACCTCGTGTATGGCGTGACAGTGTGACAGTGTGCTCTTTGTCGTAGGAGAGCACAAGAACCCGGTCGTAAGCTAACGCAGGCGTCCGAACGGGCTCTTATTAGAGAGTTTTGGGAACTGTTTCTGCGACACCCGATACGGCACGATGGGTCGTCCGGTAACAACTGCGCATATATGCGAGTCTCCTGTAGTAGCGCATGCGCAGTTCCTACCGGAGGGCCCATCGTACCGTATGCGTTGAGCGAAAGCGGTTCCCTAAAACTCCCTATTAGAGAGTTTTAGGAAACCGTTTTTGCACGTCTGATACGGTACGATACGCCATCCGGTACGAACTGCGCATGCGCTACTACAGATGACCCTCACATGCGCAGTTCCTACCGAGGGCCCATCTACTGTATAGGATGCGCAAAAACGGTTCCCTAAAACTCCCTATTAAGTCCGACCGATGCCGACGCCACGATTTGATCGAGCCAACCAACCGGCGTGCATCTCCAAAGCGCTCGTCGCCTTTGTGCGTTTGATGACACCGACTAAACCAATCCCGCATGCACCGGAATCCTGTGTTTTTCTCTTTTATATTTTTCTGCGCATGATTGGTTCAGTCGGCAATAGCGATTCCCCAATAAAAACGAGCGCCGTGACAATGCACTTTTGGCGCCGCTTGATTGGCTACATGAAGTATTGCTGAGCTGTGGAGCATTTCTACCGAGCATATACTCGAATGGCCATGATGGCAAAGCCGACAAAAAGCCAGCGGCAACGGTCAACAGCTTTCTGTCATTGTTTCGTTGTTTCACAACCTCGATTAGATAACTTGTTGTAAGTAACTTTGACAAAGTATTTTTTTATTTTTTAAGCGGCATTGCCGGTGGCGTCATGTAAATTCGGATCAATAAAAGAAAAATCGTATGGCAAGTTGCCGGCAGTGGCGTACCAACTTGTTTTTGAGTGGGGGCAAACCAGACCTCCCCCCCTTCCCCAGGGCCGGGGGCGGTGCCCTTGGTATCCCCGCGGCGCCGCCGCCTAGTGTTTGCCCTGCCCAGTGGCGGCCGTTTCAGGAAGGGGGGGGGGGGGCAAAACGCAGAACATATGCCTTGCCCCCACTCTGAGAACTGGGTGGGCAAGCGCCCCCTTGCCCCCCCCCCCCCCCCCCCGGGTTGGTACGCCCATGGTTGCCGGGCAATTGTGTCGCATACGTGAAATGTTCTGGCATCACGTGACATCGGGTCGCGTGACGTCACTTTCTCCGCTTTATTTAGCGGGGAAACTGAATTGGGGTGTACGTCACGTGACGTTACTTTTTTCCGCTACATTTAAAGGAGAAACTCTGTTATAGGTCACGTGACATCGGGTCACGAGTCACCGTGTTCCTTGATCTCTCTTGTATTCGAAACGCGCCTGCTAAGTATTTTTGCGGATAAAAAGAAAAAAGGTGTATGCTTACCTTATACCATTAAGGCCTGTTTATACATACAGAGCAGCGCTGACTAAGCGCTATAGACACAGCGCTGAGGTTTGTGCTATGTTGCCGCGTGCTTGGCGGAGATGGCAACGCACGCCACGCTGAGGAACGGCGTTCGTACCCTTCTTGGCCCGGATCTTTCCTTTATGAATCTCTACTCTTCTAAAACGTTCCGGCCCATTCTCGGCTGTCATCCAGTGTTCTGGTTCGGTAAATTCCTGAACGTACCGCGTGTTGTAAGAGCCATCGGTAACACAATGCTTCGGGTCAGTCGCCAACGCAAGGTGCATGGTACCTTTCTCGTTAAGTTTGTAGGTGCAACTTTGCCTTATGAAATGTTTAGTTTCAGCTTTACATTTGTCCTACAATTTTTCATCCGAGACAATATCAGTGATGTGCGCTCCGCTGCGTCCGACAAGGTCTACTCTAAAGTTTACACGCACAATGGTGCAGTAACTCGCGCTGCGCTGCGCTGCGCTGCGCTGTTCTGCGCTGCGCTGGGATGTGTAACCGCCCTTTTGCCATAAAGACACCATGAAATTAATTTTTTGCTTCGTCTAGACAGTAAATACTGGATAGATTTAATTGAATATGAGCACGTTGGTTGCAATTAGACGTTACTGAAAGTATAAACATATAAGGACGGGAAAAAAGACTCATCTTCCATGTCTTTAATGAAAGATATATGTCGCTTTGTTCGTCCTTATATTTAATTTAGACCAACGTTATGAGGTAAACTCAGTTACGGAACTGCCCATAGACTACGAGCATTAACCCCTCCCCTCTCCCCCCCCCCTCACTCCAATGTAAGCCTCCAGCCTTTTGATGCGCCACCGTTTTGGGGACGACTGCTATTGTAACTGCAGTGCATTATATGGAATTCATTTGCTTTGAAGCACAGCGTCTATAGGTGACGCTTTATCGTACTCTGGAATATACAATTTTGATGCGAAACTCCAGCCGACCCTTCAAATGACAGGAGGCGGCCTGGACGGGGAGAGGGAATTCAGGGAGGGGGGGGGGGTACTCCTCACAACCGAGCTAACCTATAGTAACTTCGGTTTACACTGGGTAGACTTTATCGCTAAAGTTAATCGCATACGTATAAAGCGGGCGGTATACTCCATCTCACAAACGTCTACGGTGCAGACAATGGCACAGTCGCGTAAGCCTAGGCTCAGCAGAGTGCTTTGCTTGCACAAGACCTCGCGCACTGAAGGCACTTTCAAAGCCACGCGCTCGCACATGCACCCTTGTCAGCACAGCAGGTATTTGCTGACATGGACCATAGTTTCCTCTCCGAACGCTAAGTGTTAGGACAAAGTACCGGAGTACATCGAGAAACGTTCTCCTGAACTATATAATGGACAACAGGCCAAGACTTCTTTGATGACAAGGCCTAGAGTGACTACGAGGCCGTCATCTACCGGAGGCTAGCACGGGGTACATACAGGGCGGACGCGAGTCCCGGCCGAACCAATAGGTTGAACACAGCTGTATACTATCTTAGAGACCCAGCCCACAGATTGGATACAAGACGCATGCTTGTGTCCAAACTGTATGCTGGATTTGGCTCGACGCGATTGGGCATCTTTGGCAGCGTGGATGCATCGAAGTCACAGAGCACAAAGCTCCAATGAAGAAGAAATTAAAACTTATTGTTTCTTTAAATTAGCAGCGGGAGTCAGTCTTTGCCTTGTCATCATCGTCTACTAAAGTGCGTGTGTCGCTGCACACAGTATGCAGTTCCTACAGCTAAACTAAAACAAACAATTTATTGGAGGAAATCCTCTTCTAAAGTTTATTTCCCATGGACAAAGTGTGTAGCGTTTGTGGTAGAAGATGGTTGGTAAACCTTTTCTTTTTTTCAATTAAAACCACGCAATTTTAGGAATAAAGAAAACATACATGACTAAAATATTCTTATATTTGGCTCGAACAGGTGTGTAGCAGTTATTATTCCCTCAAAGGTTTATGCAGCCGACGGATACACGCAGATTTCTCCACTCAACTGTACATATTTGTCATTGTTATCAGAATTAGACCTCTGTTTTCATCGCCCATTCTTACGTTTTTTTTTTTTTTTTTGTGTATGTCTGATGCTTTAGATCTCATCCTGGTTGTGGCGTTCGTAGTTGTTCTGGTGGCCGGCTCAAACGCACAAGTCTTCGCGACGTCGGCAATCAGGTAACAGATAACTTCACAAAATGGCTCTTGGCTTGTGGCTTCTAAACCAAGCTTTGCGAGGTTATCTAGTCACAAATTAATCGGAAGTCCAAGTTTACGCAGGGACACGTGTGTGCGCGCCTGTTTATATGCGTTATTATCACGGTTCGTGCACCCGTGCTTGAGTGTGCACGTAAAGGCTGGTTTAAAGGGACACTGACAGGGTATTTATGCTCGCCGAGGTTTTTAGTTGTACATGACATATGATATCCCAACTACCCAGAACACAATTTGCGACTCGAAATTCGGTTTCTTTCCGCCCGAAAACCGCCGATCAAGAACTGGCCGCTTCGAGTCTCGCTCACTCTCTTTTCCGTGGTCACGGGCCGTTTTCTAAGGTATCGATGCGACCACCAAGTTTAATGAAAGTCGTTGGTCACTGAAGGCACACACTCAATATTAAAAATCGAAAAAAAATATGAAACCCATTTTTTGTGGCTCCTAAAAAGCTGCAAATACGTTGATTGAAAAAAAAAGTTCCACAGAGAACCGGAAGCATTCTGTGCGTGCGTCGTTTCGCGTATCGTGGGACTCGCGGGGACGGCGATGGCAGCGGACGACGGGCGTGGGACCTCTACTTCAGAACTGTCGTTCGCCGTACTGGCGAATTCTGTCTGCCTTTAAAAGAGAAATTGGGGACTGATCAAAAGAATTGGTATTCATCCCGTACGACACGCCCGACCACCAAGCCGATTTGCACGAAGACGTCGCCGAGCCGTCGCTTCCTTCTTGTGGCTGAAGACATCGCTCGCACACACTTCAAGCACGACGCGCCTACTTGGAGTTGAATATGCACGCGTACGATTTCTTTACTAGGTGCGAATGTCGCCAATGCGTGGTGCTTCCCGACTTCGACCCGGGAGTGCTTTTGCTGGAGGAAAATCGGCAGCAAACTTTCCAACTTACAGTTTACGGGCTGAATTATTACTAAGGAAAGAGATCCCCCAATAACGAGAAGCTTCCAAACAATCAATAAATTTGTTTAAAAAAAAAATCAACCAGTAGCTCAGTGTGAACGACGTCCGCTTCACGCGCAGCAGGACCGGGTTCAATCCCCAGCGGTGGCGTTTTTTGTTTTTTTAAACATTTTCCGATGTTTAAATTTTTTTACAATTATCACTAAAGAAACAAGCAAACAAATAACAAACAAAAGTTGTGGACGAAACGTCGCTGAATTAAATGGGATGGGATTTCCTTTTTGACCCCTACGAACTCAATGTAAGCACTTTCCACAAAATGCAAGGAGCATATATGTAAATCGGGTAGCGTCCGCTTTCCGAGGTGCCCGTAAATGTTCTACAGGAATTGCAGCCAGCCATTGGTCCCGATCCCGTTGATCTTTCGGAAACTCTGTCGCACAATGCCACTTGGGTGTATTCTTTTCGGAGCCGATCATGGAAATTAACCATGGGCACTCACTACTCATCTCCAACTCCTCAATGTACAAAACCACTCATCTTGGACTACAGAACAGCGAGAATCGCACGGTCGTCTGCTACGCAGAGGGAAAAAAAGAGGGAAAAAAAGCGCACGCTTGGAAGTAGCCACGTGATTTCCGCCACTCTCTCCTCTCCACTCCTCCGACCTTCGTGCGCGAGTTTCGGTGTCGGTTTCGAGCAGTTGCGTCTTTTCGTTTTATTATAAAAATACGCTACTCTGTTGCAAAATATCAATTGGGTATACTTCGTCTCACCTTAGTATGGACTATTGTTAGCCGCGCGTGCTAATAGCGCGAGCTAGTCGCTTTCAATGAAGCCGCGGCGGCTGCACGAGCGCTCGTGCAGCAAGTGCTCTAGTCAAGGCAGTTAAGGCTGGCCGCTCGCGCTAGCACAGCCTTCGCGGTTAGTCCATGCTAGGGTGAGACGAAGTGTAATCCTCCAACACCATAATAAAACGCCTGGCAAAAAATGAAAAAAAAAGGGGGGGGGGGTGGTCAGTTTACACATGCAGCGGAGCGCTACAAGCATAGCCCTGAGCGCGTGCTGACGGAAGCGTTCACCAGCTGTGCATCACACCGTCAAAACTGTTGCTCATGGCAGACGATAAGTAGCTGACGACACGTAAGCAGCGCTACATCAGCGCTTCGCTGCATGTGAGAACCGGCCTTTACAGAGTTGCATTTGACTGTGACTGGCTGAGCAACGACCACAAGTGACTGCTTATGGCGAGAAAACAAACACACTGGCAAACTGGCGCCATTTATAGGGTGGCGATAAAGCCATTTCGATTTATGTATTAGCGGCGAAATGTTTTGGTGGGGCCCTCAATGGTTCCCCCTTGTGACGTCATTACCTTGCGAAGAACAAGTTCGATGGTGTTCGTAAATAGCATGGTGGAAGCTTGAAATCATTGTGCTCTCAAAGGAACACTGCCAACACCGTCAAAATTAAAGTTCTTTCATTCCTCTTATTTCCGTCGATGATAAATCCCCTTTCCGACGTCATAGTCAGCGTTCGGCCAATCGTGGAAGGCCGACCACAGAGACACTTTCGGTCGCGCACGTCGCCAATAACTACGCCGAAGGTGCAGCCCCACCGTGCATGCCGTTTTGCTTCTTTTTAGACAGTTTATAACTATTTTGTTATGCATTCTACATTCATTTGGTTAATGTCAAATTAAAGAACTATTATTTTACTATACTTTAATGTCAAAATATTACGTTTATTTGCTGTTGTTAGTTTAATATTTATCTTTTTATTAGCCACAGCGTTTGATATTGAACATTTTATTCTCGAGTTATAACTTAAAGAACATCCCGACGTCCACGATAATTTACGGGAACGGTATGTTGTAAGTGATGAATTAAAAAAAGCAAGCAATGAACTGCACAAAGAATATATATTTTTAAATGAAAACTTAAGTTTAAAGTTATATTATTTCCTCTGGCTATAAAAACTGAATCACGCCAACTAATGATAATTCTGAGACATTAAATTACGAAGCATCTTTCTATATTGCAGTTACCGGAAACTGCATATTGATAGCTTACACGTGAAGTAGTATTCAATCTCAAACTTTTCCCATTCAGTTAGGGCAAGCCTGCAGTTTTTTTTTTCTTTATATCAAATACGGATGGCGACACGTGTTTAGAATAGCTTTATTTGCATTTGTTGTCGTGTACCGCTCGGAACGCCACGTGAGAGACAGGAACGGCGCCAAATCTTTGGGTGTCAGGTAAAGCGCGAAACACATGTACGACGAAACCGTCCGATCCGACGTCCGGTCAGGCAATAGGGAGTTGTAGTAGATCGTTTTTTTCCTCCACTACGGTATCCGCGAAGAAAACGCCGCAGCTGCGCATGCGCGCCGCCAGCCTTCTCTGCATAGTTCAAGGTCTTGTGGCGGATTACGGAGCGCTATCCGGGTGCTTAGCGGGCTGCGGAAACGGTCTACCACAATTTCCTAATACGACGGTCGGAGGCGAGGGTTTTCGACGCTCTCCGGTGCTACGAAAACCCTTGCCCCCGAAGGTTATTCCAGCAGTTCGCACGTCGGATCGGACGGTTTCGCCGTACGTGTGTTTCACGCTTAAAGGGGCCGTGAAACGATTTTAATGTTGAATAAATTGCCCGTTTGCATTTTTTATATTGTTTATGCAAGCCCAAGTGACCAAAAACGCGTAACCTTTCCCCAAAAAACTGCTATTCTACTGCGTAATCGCAAAGCAAAAAACGAACGATTTGCCGATCTGCAGCCGCCTGTGGCGGTTACGGGAACCAAAATGACGGCGTCTCTGGGGGTACACGGAAGTCAACAAAACCTGTCCCCCTCCTCTGCTACACTCGCTATCAGCCCCGTGGCGAACCGTCTTTTGTGCCGATCGCTCGCCGCGACCTTCGACGAGGTTAATCTTTGAAAGTCGACAATCGCGGAGGAAGCGGCTGGGGTGAAGGGAATAAGTGAGGTTGGGTCTTGTGTGACATGCGTTTGGACCTGATGACGCGCTTTGGGACCGCGGATGTATCACAGTGAAAAGGCAGAGAGCTTACGAAGGGGAGGAGGTACGAAATAGTCCGCTGTGTTTTCGAATTTTCGCACTGAAAGTCAGGCTTTTGACTTTCTACCTTTTTTTCTTTTGGCCCACTGAACAATGTGCTATTAGTAAAATCCCAATCTAAAATGATTTATCCCAACCCAAAATTCGTTTCATGGGCCCTTTAAGACAGATGGGACGGACGGACGGACAAAGCTAGACCTTAAGGAGCTTCGCCCCTAAAAATAAGATGTCTTTTGGTTGTTTGACGTCGCTCCCGAGTATCTTGATGCCAATAATGCGAAAAGATTTTTATAAAAATATCTTTCTGTTATGTTGTTACAATCAAGAACTGAAAAAAATGGCTCTCTGGCATTTTCCGAAATCCGTCACAGGTGCCACGTCATGTGACGTCACTGTGCGGCATGACGTGAAGAGTGAGCCACGAAATCACGTGACATCACAATGCCACGTGACGTCATAGTTTCACGTGACGTCAAGATGTCACTTGACACTTTAACATCGTCGAGGCACGTGCTATGAACACAAAATCACTGACTGTGTAAATACAATGCATTTAGAACTGTATCTCAAAAATCGTGCAATCCACCATTTTAATTTTGTTAGTTCGGCGAGTCTATAAGGTTAGCCTTTTTTTGTTCTTTTCTTCTACGCCTTGACTGGAAATGATTACAGCATAGGCATATGACTACGGGGGCATCGGGGCTCGTGCCCCCCCCTGGTGAGATCCGGGGGAGGGGGGAGAGCTGCCGCCCCCCCCTTCGGGCTTTGATCGTTACTGAGACGCTGTTTACGTGCCATGTAACGAGCTTCTAGTAGTGGCATGTAAACAAAATAACGCACACAGCGACAAACACGTGGCGATACACATACGCTGTAAAATGTACCCCCTAAAATAAACTACTGATAATTGCCGGTGTAAAAAAAATTGCGTGGAAAAGCACCCCCCCCCCCCCCCCGGGAGAACTTCTCAGCCTGCCCCCACCTATTACCAGTAGCCGCACATAGGTTTCTGAGCCATAAATGCATACAGACCTATGTGCATCAGATTACCTATTACCAATAAGTGCACAGAGGTTTTTGTGCCATAACTGCATACAGACCTATGTGCATCAGAGTACCTATTACCAATAACTGTGCCATAAATGCATACAGAATTATGTGCATCAGAGTACCTATTACCAATAGGTTTTGCACATAAATGCATACAGACCTATGTGCATCGAGTGCCTATTACCAATAGGTTTTTGTGCCATAAATGCACACAGGCCAATGTGCATCAGGAGTACCTATTACCAATAGCTGCAGATAGGTTTTTGGTTCCATAAAATGCATACAACTGAATGTGCTTGAGCCTGAAATTGCTCATGGATTCAATGTGATTTTGGGATCTGTTACAATTGGTCTCATTTCCCAGCAGGGAATACCTAAACCACCGTTGACATGTCCTCGACTCTGTCCACAGTTTAGCCTCCACCCCATAAAGAGGTGAGCTTTTGTCCAGTCTCTCCTCCTCTAGTCACCCAACCTGGCACCCAGTGACCTCATCTTTCTTCCTCGCACGAAGCGCCCATTTTGTGGCAAGCATTTCAGGACGATGACGAGACAATTGTCGTGGGAAACCGCATCCTCAAGAGCCAAAATGAGGACTTCTACTTCCAGGGCATCCCCTAGCTCATTCATTGGGAGAAGTATGTCACCTTATGTGGTGCATAGGGGGAAAGGAGTAACCCCAACCCTTGTGATCGCAGCTATGTTTCCTCACAGCAATATAAATACAAACTTCATGACTCGTACACCCTTTTTCTTCTCTGAAACCGCACATCTTTGGCAGCTACATACTATTAGAGATGAGCAACCATTTGGCACAACTGCTTGTCCAAGCAGATCTACATGAACAGCCAATTAACACACATCTCATGTCCAAACGTAACAGTTTCATTTCAACAATCTCTGCCCACCAGGAGAGAAACGGCAACAGAAGGGACAAAGTTTTGCCTTATAAAAGTAACACATCACTTTTAAGAAACAGTAATGAGCCACACTGAAACAAACTTTATGCAATGCACAATGTTCACAGGACAATATTAAAGAGAAACCAGCCTAGAAAAATAAAGCTATGTCACAATAGGAGCTATCAGAGTTGGAAGTTGTGACACAGTTGACTATAGTTCAAGCTGTACCTAAGAACGAAGGGCGAGGGCGGTGACGGGCCAGGGAGGAGGAAGCAGACGGAACGCTAAAGAGAGACGGAGGTTTCCCCCTCCCTTCTCCAGCGTTCCGTCTGCTTCCTCCTCCCCGGCCGGTCTTACCCTCGCCCCTTCGTTCTTAGGTTGCAACGGACTATAGTATAACATACAAAAAACCAGGTACACAGTACACTTTGGGAAACTACAAGTTACACCTCAGAAAAAGTAATTATAATAGCTATCACATTTTCCTGGCTCATGCCAAAATAAGACAAATCATAAGGAGTGTCTGCCTGATGCCACGGATGTTACATAGAATGACACAATTAAAAATGCGCTCTTGGATGGTCATTATTTTGATTTGACTTTGCTTAATTTTGAGTGCTGCACGAACAGCCATATGCCTTTCTGTGGTGCACTGAAAAAGATCACATCCAATCCACAAAACAAAGGTCTACATATCAGGAAGACATAAAAACATCAATGCTACTTTCAAATTTTCCTTTGGATCCAAAAATGTCCATTCCTTCTGCTTTTCATACCAAAAACATTGCTCAAAGGTTTTGCATTTCTGTGACAAGCCTTTGTCATAGTTGCGCTCCTTGTATCGTGCTGAAGAAGTGACTGCACAGCTTGAGGCCCAGACCAACAAACAAAGAGGCTGCTTATTGGAGACACGGGTGCGTTTATGGGGCGCAGCACACAGGGTTGCTTACAAACGATGACCGATCCAATGTATCCCCTTTTCTAAAAACATATGGTCAGAAACACAACCTCGCAGTAAACCCACAGTCAGGGTCACAAATGACACTTTCGAGGTGGACTTCTTGGTTGACTGGAAAGGCGACATGGTGACGTGACTTCCAACAATGAGCTTTCGTGCTAGCGTTTCGGTTTCAAGCACTTGAGTTTTTTGGCTTTGCTAAAATATATATATGTGACTCTGCAGCAAGATATTTATTTGTACTGTCTCATGACACCATAATAAATCGCATAAAAGAAATAAAAAATTTGGGGGGGGGCTTGCGGGTTTAAAGGGCAACTCCGCCTCAATTTCGGAAAATTTTGGGATAAATGAGTGATTTCACATTAAAACGCACTAAATAAAAGGCACTACGTCATTTGCTTCATGAAAAGAAGGAATATATACTTGTAAAATCTTACTTTAAGCATGAGCAGAAACTCAGAAACCAATAACTTCGGCTCTGTCTGGCAACATTCTCCACGGACCGCTAAAAAACATGGCCATCACATGGTACGGCATGTCACGTGATCCACTATCGCAACGACGGGCAGTATGGGGCGGGGTAGGGCGGGCGGGGTGCCACTGTGGAGCCGCGCATGGTGCCAGGCGCAAGTGTCGTCTGCACCGCACTCTTCACCACGCTTTGGTGTCTCACGACATTCGACGACGTCTGCACAACTGGCGGCATAAGTCTGCGCACGTAGCGTGACCGGGAGTCTGAGAGACGATAATCACCAACCGATAACACCACGACGATGGCGGCTTGTGTACGTTGGAAGACGGGGTAACGGCGGACGGCCGGACGGCTCCCAAGAAGCGCGCTGCCGCAAGCGCGTTACGCCAATCACGTGGACATCCCTGAGCGCCGAGAGGAAACGTTGCTGACATCACCTACATTACGCTAGCTCGGAGAAGGAAGAACCAGCAAATGGGGCAATGGTGATGACGCTTAGGCTCAATGTTGGCTACGCCAATGCTGTAGCCTTGACTGCGCTGTAGGTTGTGCTTCGATTCGCCCGCTCAGAGTCAATCAATTCACTGCAACTTGGCACGTTGCGAAGTTTGCTGGACCATTTAAGAAACATTCAGACAGAACTATAGGTCGTAATATCTGACGTGTTGTCTTCCTGGGTGATACTGAAGAGTACTGCATTGTCGTTCAAAAACAAAAAATAAAGTGGAGTTGCCCTTTAAAGGGATTGTCCGGTCAAATTTTGTATTCGAGGAAAACAGTTGAATATCATTGTTAATGCCTCGAGATGCACCGTAATGTGCAATATCTGAATTTTATATGCCCTCTGCATGAGTAATTGAATTTATACTCCTCCAATCGCACTCTAGCGTAAACGCTGTTTTCGGTGGCAACATGGGAGCTCTGATGTCACAAAACACAAAGCGAGCATTTCTGTCTCGTTGTTTACATGCGAGTGAGCGCCAGCGTGCTTCGTTTTTGTTGTTGTGCTCGACTCTGTTTCGTGGTTGGGTGGAGATTTTGTTGTGTGTTGGGTGCCACAACCACCGGGCAGCACATGCCAGCCAAGACATGACGTTCCACACTTTTCCGCGAGACGTGCAGTGACAAGCAAAATGGACGTCGCCGTGCGCAGGGACTGGTTTCCCCGTCAAGATCGAGATCCCGCTTATGCAGCAATCGTCTATACAGAAAAGAGCTACGAGCTGAGCTCCCAAGCTAGGACAGAAGGCTCGTATGCTGAGGTGTGATGCTGTGCGAGAAGCGATATTAAACTACGTCCATCCACCTTTTGCCCAAATCGGATCAATCAATTTGTTTATGAGCGAAACCAAACCAACAGCTAGACCACCTGGAAACGATACCAGGGCCGGCTTGTTAGAACCAGCGTCTCCGCTGGAGACTGGGTGAAATAGCACTGCTGTGTGCTGGGCCAAGACGAGCTGAGCGGGACTCAAGCTGCGGCTCCGAAGACGCTCGCGCGCCCAGCCTTTGCAGTGTTTTCTTTCTCACCCAGTCTCAGCCGAGGAGACGCTGTTCTAGCAAGCCGCCCAGCACGCGTGCAGTCAAATACTGTTTGACCCGCTTTGTGAAAATACAGCGCGGCCACGATTCACCAAGCTCATCCAAGCCGGGTGACGACATGCATTTGAACGATTCGCCGGTTGCCTTCGACCGCGGTCATCGCCCCCGAGGGAAAGACCTCGCAGCCTCTCATCACCGATCCAGTGGATCCGCCGAAATGTGTACCCATATGCCGCAATAATTCAATGAATGGATATGGCTAGTGTGAGGTAGACCTTCTGCTGACGTTCACACGAAAAGACTCGCCCCCGAAAAACTGAAACATTTCTTTTCGACCTGAAGAAAAAATGCTACTTTTATTGCCGGGCTTGACTGATGAGTGTTATAAGCTGCCGGACCCGTAGAATGCCTTCGCGGGACCCCAAAGGGTCCGCTGACCCCAGTCGAGGAAACCACTGGCCTAGGAGACTATATAATTCAAAACAAAATACAAAACATCTATCGACCAACGTTTGTTATCCCGTCCTGATCCCACAAACCTTGCGTTTTGTGACGTCACGGCACACGGATGTCAGCCATTGAACTGGCGAAATTCGGGTTGCAGTTTCGTACACACGCTCATGAAAGGCTTAACACAACGGGAGATCATATATCAAAATAAAAATGTCGTTTGTCTACATGAAGGCTCCCTCGACGTAGCGAGCACAAAAACTGAAGTACTTCCGGTTTCGACCGGACAACTCTTTGTTAGAATTAGTATAGGTGCTTATGGCACTTGAGAAATGCACAAGGCACACATTTTATGCCCTCAAATGACAGATGCAAACAGGGATTTACATGAAAGCCACAGAGTTTCCACCACCTAACTTAACAAAAAAATATGTAAGGGATAAACACACCAAAATAGGAAACGTCAGATCTGTGACATACACATTGATTGTAACTATAAAATGAGTTGAAGGGGATTGATGGATGTTTCTTAGGGACCACATAAAACTATAAATTGAGCCTTCTGGAACGCATCGAGTTGAAGCTCCCTGAAAAGTGAAAACATGTTTTTTTAAAAAACGAATCTGGTTGGGACACGCTTGGTCAAAAAAATTGTATTTAAGTGAAAAAATTTTTTTAGAGCAATATTAATGGTGCAATGTTTATTTCCAAAAATCTGCGCGCGAAGTCCATGACGTCATGGAATGGCCATGCACTCTCTCCACCTCAACGTGATGGCCAAGCCGATCCACCTCTCCTCCACGCACCCGAAATGCCGAGAGAGAAAAGCAAGTGGAAAGGAGGTGACTACCGGACTAAATCGCATCTCGCGCCATCAATATTTCTCTAAAAAAGTTGTTTTTTCGCGTAAAATTAATTTTTTTACACACGTGTCCCAGCCAGACTGCTTAAATAAACGTTTTTTTACTTTTCAGGGGCCCTTTAAGATTTTACACAGAGGTGGCCGAAGAATGTGCATCAAGAGTATAAAAATTTCACCGGACAAACTTACCCGAGTCAAAAAATAGAAATGGAAAACTTTAAATCTCTACCTACCACGGCCGTCTGCTAAAAAAGGCGTCTGATTGGTGCTACAGCCGACAGATGGCAGCACGTAAGATCTCTTGCGGCCTCGAGGGGTGCTGCACTCGACTTCGGCAATAGCAGACGACGTTTCTGTGGCAGAAGCGATGCACTCTTTTAGAACGCAGCTCTTAGGCGCCCGTTACCGGCTTGAGCAGCGCCGGTGTCGGCATCAATGTAACCGTGCGTAACCCTCGTGAGGGTTATGAGGGTTATTCTCACAAGGGTTACGAGGGTTACCCTCACGTGGGTTACCCTCACGAGGGTTATGAGAGTTACCCTCACAAGGGTTACTAGGGTTATGAGTTACCATCACGAGGGTTACCCTCACGATGGTCACAAGGGTTACCCCCAAGGGTCGCATGAGCCCTCCGCTGAGGTCATGCGACCCTCCCCTGAGGTCATGTGACCCTCTGAGGTCATGTGACCCCCTCAGGTCACGTGACCCCATGAGGTCATGTGACCTCCCTGAGGTCACGTGACCTCCCCGAGGTCACATGACCTCAGCCGTAGTCACCTATCCCTCAGTACCTTTCCATCCTCCTCCTCAAGAGCTGCGCTCTCATCCGGCGTTACAGGGAGTGGTAAACGGCTTTAATTTTTCTGCGCAAATTGTCAACGCATGATTATTTTCTTCCACCAAAAAAACATAAAAAATGAAGATAAAACGAGAACAAAAAAAAGATGTGTGTTGTCTCCTTTTACAGCGGCAGGTGTTATGGGCTCGTCCTCCCCCCTCGCCTCCTCTTCCTCCTCCTCCTCCTCACTTTCACGAAGGTGCGAGCGTAAACGAAATCAGTTTTCCCGCTAAATTTAGCGGATAAATTTGGGTGTCATATGACGTATGCACCCATTCAGTTTCCTCGCTGAATTCGGTAGGGAAAATTGATGTCGACGTGACCCGAGTCATGGGCCTTAGACATATACAGATTCCTTCGCTGAAATTTAGTCAGAAAAATTTACGTCACATGACCTATACATCAATACAGTGTTCACGCCGCCAAATTTGGCAGGCAAAATTGATGTCACGTGACGAGTCGATGTGCCCTGACTAGACATATACAGGTTCCTCCACTGAATTTAGCAGAAAAATTTACGTCACATGACCTAGCATCAATTCAGTCTCCCCGCCAAATTTGGCAGGAAAATTTATGTCATGTGGCCCAAGTCATGGGCCTTACAGACATATACAGGTTCCCCACTGAATTTAGCAGAAAAATTTGCATCACATGACCTATGCATCAATTCAGTTTCCCCGCCAAATTTGGCAAGAAAATTGATGTCACGTGACCAGAGTCATGGGCCTTACAGACATATACAGGTTCCCCACTGAATTTAGGAGAAAACATTTACGTCACATGACCTATGCAATCAATTCAGTTTCCCCGCCAAATTTAACGGGAAAATTGATGTCACGTGACCAGAGTCATGGGCCTTACAGACATATAAAGGTTCCCCACTGAATTTAGCAGAAAAATTTATGTCACATGACCTATGCATCAATTCAGTTTCCCTGCCAGATTTGACGGGAAAATTGATGTCACGTGACCCGAGTCATGGGCCCTAAGACATATACAGGTTCCCCACTGAGTTTAGCAGAAAAATTTACGTCACATGACATATGCATCAATTCAGTTTCCCTGATAAATTAGGTGGAAAAATTTATCGATGGTGAGAGCGTAAACAAAAATAATTACAACGGGAGCTCTTAGTGGCACGTTGCTGGCTTTTGCGACGGTGTGAGCATAAACGAAAATAAACAAAAAAGCTGCTGCTGTCTAAACGCATCATGATTGTCCCCAATTTTCTTGATAATTATTTTTGGGTATGTTTTGTCATCTTCTTCGCACTCTCCGGTTAATAATGCATCTCTTTTTTATCTGCACCTTTGATCCGTGCTGTTTTCGGGTGCAAGCCATCTTTATGGTGCGCTTAGCTCACAACGAGCGAGTGCAGGCTGTTCTCTGTTACGGGGAGTGCCAGAGAACAAAAGAGGTCCACCGACATTTTCGGGCGGAGTTTGGGCGGCAGCCTCCGGGTTCCCCTCCAGTTCTATGCTGGGTGAGGCGCGCCTTAGCGAGGGAAACCTCCAAAACAAGCCACCAACAACTGCAGCGTCATCACCGACGCTGACGCTGAAACCTGAGGCACTACCGGTGCCTTCACTGCCGACGCCCCCTTGTCAATGCAGAGACCACTGCCGACATTATCGGCTGTTGTGCCAATAGGATGCCTTACGGCAGCCAGATGGCTGCCGTAAGTAGGAATTTCAAGTTTTTACTTTCAGACTTTTTACTCGGGTAAGTTTGTTCGGTTAAATTTCTATACCCTGGATGCACGTCCATCAGCGACCTCTGTGTAAAATATTAGCTCGATACGTTCAGAAACCAATTTATGCGGTCCCTCCAAACAGCCATCGATCCCTTCGACTCACCCCGTAGAAAGCACGCGAAAACAAAACTTAGATAATCTTGCACAAGCCATGACATAGATCAAGTCACTTGCTTTGCAAAAATTTGGGGGTTTTACGTGCCAAACCAACGATGGGCATCTGGCACGCCCCAGCGGAGGACTAAGGATTAATTTGGACCACCTGGGGATCTTTTGACGTGCAACCGAAAGCTCGATTACACGGCGCCTTCTCCGCAATAAGCCTCCGTCAGATTGCGGGCACCTCGGCCGGGATTCGAACCCGCCACATGGGGATCCGTAGGCCAGCGCTCTCGCCTCAGAGCCACCGAGGCGGCTACTTGCTTTGCAGATATCTTGCTACTACAAACAGAGCACATAACTTTAATACTGTGACAATGACAACAAGCACCCATCTTAAAAAGGCTCTTGTCATCGAAAAATTAAAAAATTTCTTTTCCAGGAATAACAAAACCAGAAGGATAAAAAAAAAATTTAGATATTCCTTCTGGAGACTGTTTTGGTCTTGTACTGATGCCTGATGGGTGGAAAGTGATAAAGTATCACATATTGTCTTTTTGCAACAGTTTGCAGTATCGACTTCTTAATCAAAGGGGTGCTACACAATATAACATGAACTTTTTCAGAACCAGTCATGCCTTTTCAATCGAGCAGTTTTCAAAAACTGCCATCTGCGAAGGGTCCCCAGTAGTTCCCCAACTTCATTTGTCATTTCATCGCCGTTAAAAATAGCCCTGGTCTCTCACTGGGGTCTTCATGCTAACTGAACACCCAGCTTAATATTAAGTTGAAATCAACCTG
Source organism: Ixodes ricinus (assembly GCA_037355805.1). Classification (NCBI taxonomy): domain Eukaryota; kingdom Metazoa; phylum Arthropoda; class Arachnida; order Ixodida; family Ixodidae; genus Ixodes; species Ixodes ricinus. Next base: position 26,382 of record JAZHYW010010558.1, on the reverse strand, counting down.
TCAACTGTGCTTAGCACCCACCATTAACAGCTATGCCACCATCAAGCTGGCACATAAAATCGGTGCCTTGCAATCCCATAGCCTCCACCCAATGCATCGTTTGTTTCTTGGACAGGCGATTCTTGCGTCTCAGACGGCGATGAAGACGCCCTTGCGGTACATGATGAACGCGGCCAGCACCCAAAGAGAAGTACCCCACAGGTGACTGAAGAGGTAGCAGCAGTGAGTTTCGTAGCACTTCCAGGCCCAGGGAAACATGCCATTCACCATGTCGTGTCCCACATAGACAGCTATCGAGTTCATCCCTGCACGCAGCAACGAGTAAAATCGAAAGCAAATTAGAAGCCACGAGTGTTTATCGACCTCCGACTTATTATTGGAGGTAAATCGTGGTTCCCGAGCCCACCGGCAGTCCCTGTAGTAGTGTTTTGATGGTACAGCGGGGTCCATCACAGCCCAGACTAAACTCCTATTTATTAGTACAATGGTGCACAATGGCGTACACTGGTGGTGAAAAACGTGACAGCAACAGGTTCTATGCAGTGTGCCAAGATACGACAGGTGAAATATGCCACATTAGAGATAGCGTGTGCCGTAGGCAACTTTGCTATTGGTGCTCAATAAGCAGCAGCATGAATTTTTAAAAAATTCTGCGATACAGTTGACTTTTGGTAACTTCAGTAGATGTCCTGTAACCCTGTCTCATGATCATACTGACGAAGGATAAATGGCACATCGATAGTTTAGGCCCCTGCTGCAGTACAACAAACTTTGTCTAAATTGCGAGCTAAAAACATACTTTTCGTGTAAGACTCGTCAAAATATTAGGTGCGGGCGAAAATCGGCCATCTGCGTTAAGTCCCTTTTTAAACTCTTTCTGTTCACGCTCTGCCCATCAAAAAGCAGGGCGAAAGAGTCCAACTATGCACATGATCTCACCACCCTGCCGCCTCCTTCTGCACAATAAAGTATGTCTGCCATGGTCAGCGTCACCATGGCAATGAAGCGTCAGAGGCCATCTTCCGAATGTCATCTGCTAACGTGAACATGGCAACGCCAGCTGGATGCGCCATCGTGGAGGTTGACGTTGAAAGCGGAAAGCAGTCACCTGGTGAACCCTTGGCCGTTCCGACGAGGCTTGGTGCACGCTCGGGCCCGAGATTATATTAAAGTTTCCTCCAGAGAAGCAAAGCGGAGCGAGAGGAAATTTTGGCAGCAGCCTAGCTTGAAGCCCAAGTTAGCATTGCCGCATTGGTAGCAGATGGCATTCGGAAGATGGCTGCGTTCGCGTTTGAGTCAATTGACATGCGGTGACCATAGCAGATGGACTTTATTGTGCAGAAGGAGACGGTGGTGTAGTGAGATCATGTGCGTACCTGGGCTCTTTTGCCAGGCTTTCAATAGGCGGAATGTGGACAAAAAGAGTTTGAAATAAGGACTTAATGCAGATCATTGAATTTCTCCAGCACCTAATATTTTGACGAGCCTTACACGAAAAGCATATTGTTTGGCCATCCGATGGCTGTTTTCTTTTCCCCTGGAACATGGGGCCATAGTATCAAACTGCTGGATAAATTTCAACCATGCACACTTTATCACTTTTACTTACCATTTACACATGATTTGCGCAGTGGGGAAAGGAGAAAACAAGATGAACAACTGCCGCAAGCAGTTAAGCCAGAACTCCAAGTGACCATGTCAAGCCAACTGTGGCAGTGGACAAGAGCATCATGGCACACGACCCTACAGTGGTTACTAACCACAACAGCATGGCCGCGCCGCACGCACGAAACAACAAAGCTGGGCTCAAGGAATTAGCGAGCTCTTGGAGATCTTTCTATCATAGAATATATTGATGTCAACAAACAAGCCGTGGTCTGTGGTTTGCTTTTGGACAGTAAATATGGGCAAGCAGTTAGGCCTAGGAACTGCTTTCCCTGTGGAGCGTGGCTGATGCAAAAATTACATTTAAAAAATGCTGAAGAGACCGCAAGAAGGGTTTGCAATTGGCAAAGCATAGTGTGATGTCACCGCCGGAGCGCCGTGTGAAAAGGGTGCGCTTTGGACTTCATCTCTTCAAGGCAATGCGATCTCAAGGCAGAGCGGCCAGGCGAGGGACAGTCTCTCCCATAATTCCTCGAGCGCGGGCCGGGGCGCTTGGGGGATTTCGCAAAAGGTCTATTCGAGCCTCGCGGAGCCGAAAATTGGAGGTGCATTCATTAAGCGAGGGAAAAAAAAGTACAAATATTGGTATCCGTTTTGGGGGAGGGGGGGGGGGAGCGTTTATTATGTGAGTGCATTCATTATGCGAGTAAATACGGTAGTCACTCAGATATGTTACAATTTGCAGGTGATGTTAAAACTTTTTCAAACTATTACGGATTTATCTGCCTGTGACAAACTGCAGCAAGATATTAACGCACTGGCAGAATGGTGCAAAAATACCAATTCGGTTCTTAACCCAGCTAAAACCAAATATCATTTTAGAGGAAAAATTTCTAAATCACTTTTTCGTATGCTTTGAACAAATGCTTGATTGAGCAAGTTTCAGTTGTCTGAGATCTGGCTGTTTTCTTAGATAGTAAATCAAGTTTTTCCGAGCATGTGACATAGTTGAACAATACATGTTATCGCACATTGGACGTGATCACCAGCATGACTCGGCAGTTTATGAGTTGTTCTTGCTTCCTACTTCATTGTCAATCACTCATCTTGCCTAAATTAGATGTCTCTAGCATCATATGGAATTCGTTGAATAAGACGAACAACACTGAAATTGAAAAGATACAACAGAAGTTTGTTCCAACTGCTTTATGATCGTTATTTTAATAGGAAGATTTATTTCAGTCATGAGCAATTATTGAAACTGTTAAACCTGCATTACCTCTCCGAAAGAAAGCAGGCACAGGATTTCTCTTTTTGCACAAATGTCTCCACGGTTTCATTCATTGTCCAAAACTAACCTCTTCTATTTCCATTGCTTTACCTAACAGGACTCTTCGCCTGCTATTCGATTGCTCAGAGTCGAAAAGCATGAGATCACTGGAACTTATTCAGCATGTGTCCAATACTTTGGCTCTGATGAACAAGCCTGAGCTAGATATATTTTTGCAGGAAAATTTCACCATTCGATTTCTGCGAAAACTTTCCGAATGAATGTTTTTCTTTTTTTAGCCAGAACTGTTATAAAGAAAGACAGAATGAACTTTCTTCCCTCAACTTTCATGTCTGAATTGTTTATACCCGGCCGTATGTAACTGCGAGTACTGTTTAAAGACTACTGTGTGGAATTTTCTTTTACACTAACTGCATATTTTTTAAACATACTTTGCAAATGCTACCAGTAATGCTTTTTTTTTCTTTCGACTACGCTGTGTCCAATTTTTTCATTATTTGCAGTGACTTTGTATTGTTTGTCCAACAAACATACTGCATCAATGCGATATGTTATCTGACAAATGGCGCACCCTTCCATGGGCCTACGGGCTGTTTAGGAGCACCAGAAAAGTCAAATAAATTAAAATATCAAGGGCATTTTCTGGTCGCTGTCTCACACCCATTTCAACACAAAACTGGTAAATCTTTTAGCTTATCAATGTAAGTGTGCACAGCAGGAGGGCCAAGCATACTATGCCCCCCCGCCCCCCCCTTCCCCCCTGATAACTCCAGAGAGCTGCAGAATCAGTAAGGTCCCATTTGTGTTGCGCAACACAACAAAAATATAACCTTACTGAATTTGCGCCCCACTGCAGTCATCAGTGGGGGCCATAGCATGCTTGGACCCCCTGCTCTGCACGCCTCTGCTTATCAGCGATCCTTTTTGCCACTTACTCAATCACTGGTGACAAACATAGGCCTATATATAAGTGGCCTTCTGGTCCTTGAATCTTCAATTACACATTATGTTATAAATTACTAGAGAAAGTGTTCCAAAAGATAAACACAATAATACCGTGGTGTATGAAGACCCCCAGCAGAGCCCTGCAATGGTTGCAGCTGCACATGGCAACACTGTCATAACAGGGCAGTTTCAACGCGTTTATAACATCACCTCCAAGTGTGACAATAAAATCCTAACATGAGGAGACCCTCAACTTCAAAAAGGTACACTCACCATGGAAATACAAGATCTGCTACTGTCAGGCAGTTCCATGGGGAATGGTGGAAGAACCAGTATTTCCCTCCACCGTAGTTCACAAACACCATCAACACTAGAGACAACCTAAGACAGAAAGACAAAGAACAGCTTGTCAGAGTTGACATATCTCAAATAGGTGCCTGCGGGCATTATAAATTTGAAATATGAACAGACACTTTTTGCCGTTTGATTCACGTACAATTCGAGCCAAATAATCGGACAACTTTCAAATCGGCAGCATAGCACACACCCGAAAAGTTAAGAGCTTCGTTCTTTGGAAAATGCATTTACTATTGGGTGTGCCACTCCACCTTGGCAGCTGGTTAGCAGCGCCACCAGTGACTGTCCACGTTACGTCGCATAAGGAAGCACTGCCCGCTCCTACTTCCTCAAATGCACCCGCAGCGTCTTGGCTGCGTCTGCGTTTCTCGATCTCGCTCCGGAGTAAAGGTTTGGCACCTTGACACTATAAACATACCTGCATCCAGTGTTGCTCTGTACGTGTTTTCACGCCATTCGACCCGCAAAGGTTACTTGAAGTATGGGGTTAATTGTGTGTCTCGCAGTTGCAAGCGGCATCATGCCACCCCATTTCCTCGTTTATCTGCACTGGAAGGTGCTTCTACAAGTGTTTGCACGTTCAACGGTTTGGAAATCACTACGGGACTACATTCCCCGGTGTCAGTGATCAATCAAATCTATGTGAAGTATTTTTCGCTCCTCTTATTATCGGAGAGCTCTTCGCTCGCAGACTGATCAAGGATATCTGCTGGTACTAAGACGATTGCGGCGGCTTTCGGCAGCGCATGGAGGGGATCTGTGTTCTCAATTTCCAGGTCTTCCGTAAAAAAAAAAGATAGCGCCGACTGTGGTCCCGAACGTTCTGTACGACACTATGCTTGGGTAACCTGACATTGATTAGAAACTAAGGCTGGCTGCTCCGCAGAATGTCTACGCAAAATGCTTCTGCTAGTAGCCACATCGTGGCACAACTGTCATGTCGCATGCTTCCAGTAGTCACTGCCAAGCTAAGAATGGCAGGGAGGAGCTTCGGTTATACAGTTGAACCTCTTTATAACGAACACTGATATAGCGAATTATCGGACATAGCGAACTATAGTCGGTGACAGGTCAAGAACGAAGTGGACGCTCCTCCCACCCCTCTCCACTTCAGCGGAGCGAACGGTGGAGAGGAGGTCGCCTCCTCTCCACTGCTCGGCTTCGCTGAAGTGGAAGGAGTGAGAGGAGGCTTCCACTCGTTCTTAACCTGTCACCGACTATAATCACGAAGTTTGGTTGGTCATGCTTTATTTCAATAGAAGCTTTACCTTTAAAACGAAACCAAAACCACGAGATCCGACGCGGTATCGGTTATAGCGAAAATATTTTCGGCCGCGTACGGCTCGAAATATGTGCAATACACACACAAAAAAAAACTAGAAAATCGATAAACTACAGTGTAAAGAGGCAGTGTTCCTAAATTCCAAGCTGATTTCCAAGATTCCGAACGCCGACGCTCAAACGAGCACTTTGGGAGGCGACTGGTGCCATCTAGGAACTGGGTGCATAAACTCTGAAAGATGGCCTGCCAGCGGCGCCATCTATAATGGCCGATCCACACGACGGACTGATTTGTGGACGGATTGATCACGTGACGATATGTCCGCGGTTCGTCCGCCTCCCAAGCGGCATCCACACGAGGGAGACGACGAGCAGACGCCAGCGAGGACGGACCGAACCTGTTCGCCACTCCACAGGGCTGCTAAACTCCAAAATTGCACCGTGGCACCGTTGACTAAGAAAAATTACACCATCTTCCCGAGGGGAACCATGGGGTGATGCGGAGCATCGTGTTGTTTCCGAGGAAAGAGTCAGTTGCGTGCTGACGTCGAGAGATGGCGCCACCGACTGCCCTAGCGTTACCCCCTACGCTAGCCTTCGTCGCGGCTCGCGGCAGAGAAACTTGGAACGCTCGCCGCTTATTTTTTTTCACACTTGAAGGAGAGGAGACTAGAGGAGGAGGTTGCGCGTGCGCGCGCGGTGTGAGGAGAAGCGAACGCACGCGCAGTGCACGCAGCTGGTAGAGAGAGCGAGCGGAGAGAGTAACGCGCAGCTGTTGGAGAGAGGGAAGGAGGAGAGTTGCGCGTGCGTAGTCACGTGAGTGCGGACTACAAGGCCGCGGGACATAGACCCGAGCAAGAGATGCTCCGCATCTAAAATCGACGTTTGCTACCATGATAAAGAATCGTACGCCGCTGTTACGTACAGATCGAGACAAAACATTGTAATAGGCATCGCGCGAAGCGCCATAGCTTTACTAACCCAAGGCATGATAGTGACACAGACATGGTCCTGCTCGAGAAGGGTTCGGCATAGAAGCGACGAAGTTCTGGGCTCGCGGAGGGACGTTTGGAGAGTGCCTTCACGCACTCCGCGCTCGTGCACAACACTCAAGCACACCACAGCCACAATAGAAGTCTTGCTCGGTGAAATCCTGATTGGACGTGCAAAACATATTGCGACGTGCTAGACGAGTTTTGACGGGAGCTTCTTGACACGGACCCGGAGGAGTAGCGGAACCTGCGTCGCATCAGTCGGACAGTTTCTGTAGTTTCTTTCACACGTGAAACCAAGAATCGTGCGACAAAATGAACCAGCGAACGCACAAAACACAACGATGCGCCATTTTTGTTTTAATCGTCCAGAAACAAAAAAACAAAGAAAACCATGTACCGTTGCCAGACTAAAAGCTTTTCAAGTCAATCTCCCGCCAAAAATCCGCGAGTGAAAAAGGCGCTCTACTTTATCAGTCCGCGCGTCCGCGGACGAGGAGCGGATCACAGGAATCGGTGATGCGACGGTCACGTGGTACACGGTCCGCGGACAAAAGTTGCGATTCGGTCCGTCATGTGAAGGGGTGTCCAAACAGGATAGTACAAAACGCACGACTCTGACAAATCGTGCGGCGCTCTGCTTCCGGCCGCCGGGGGGTAATTTCCCCGTCAAATCTGCCGGGGGAAACTTCCTCCCGTCAAATCTCCCCCTCGCTACCTACACGGCGGCCTTGTTCTGCTCATCACGTGGGTTCGGAGAGCTACTCACACGCTCTGTTGGCTGTCGGTCAATCGCTCAAGGCCTCCGCCGCTTTGGAAGTCCCGAAAACGGGAAAGGGAAGACTCGAGTGCGAGGGGGCAAGCCAGGCAAGCGCGCACCGTGTCCAAGGTCGTGTCATCTTCCAGCAGTTCTGTGGACTGAATCGGATTCCCGTGGCTCTTGTTCCCAACGTACCTATTATAGACAAACAAACCTGGTTGGTTTGGAGTTTAATCAAATAAATGATATAATCTTAAGTTCTCAGTATTTCTGCATACAACTACAAGTCTCACTGTTGCGCACTGCACTTTATTTTATTTTTTTTCGAGCTACGAACGTGGATTTTCACAAAGAAAGCTGAGCCGGGGCAACCGAAACGGGCGCTTCGACGCAGGAATCTCCCCAAATCCACCTGGAACCTGACCTCTTTGGCCTTCCTGCTGAGGTGACGGTGGTAGCAAGGCAGTGGCGGATCCAAGGGGGGGGGGGCGACAGGGGCGGCCACCCCCCGAAACAAAGTCGACCTTCTTCCCTCCCCCTTCTTGGAGGGCAATTTGACATGGGTGAACCCCCTTGCACAAGAAAGAATGGGAGAATAGTATCCTTAAGAATTTTCCCCCCCCCCCCCAAAGACGGAGTTCTGGATCCGCCCCTGTAGCAAGGTCAGCGACTTTGTGAGCTGCGGGAGATAGACAGGCATCAGGCACACCATTGGCAGGTGGTGTGTGACGTCAAGTCTGACAAGCACCGACGTCAAAGAAAAGTGGAGCAGGCAAAAAGGAAAGTCGTGAATTTGGCTTGGCCGGTGTGCAAAAAGACATTCGACTGACGACTACCGGACGCTTCAATTTTGACGATTTTTGCAGGAGTCGTGTGGCCTGACGATTTTGTAGTAGCCTGTTTGGACAAGCCTTGAATCGGCTATAAGTGGCATCAAACACTAGAGTGCCCAGACGACTTCGGTGAATCGGGGAAGTGCAAATGGCGACGAATAAGCGCAAAGCTCTCTCTCTCTCGAGACAAAAGTTAAAATTTTACGAGCGGTAGACAGCGGCCGCAAGAAGAAAGATGTTGCTCAGGACTTTAAGATTCCACCCAGCACGTTGTCTACAATTTTAACTTCGAGAAAGAAGATTGAGGAGACTCACACCAACAGCACTCTGAAAGGTGACAGAAAGCGTGACAGGCCTTCTCATTACCCCGACGTGAAAGAGGCTGTGTTTTCCTGGTTCAAGGACGTGAGAGCGCAAAACTTGCCGGTGTCTGGTGCCCTTCTGCAAACCAAGGCCATCAGTTTAGCGTGCCTTTTGGGGCATCATGACTTCAGTGCGAGTAGTGGCTGGCTGCAACGATTCAAGAACCGGCACGAGATTGTGTGCCACACCCTGTCTGGCGAAGGATCCACTGTTAACTTGGACTCCTGCGAGAAGTGGCTCGATAACTTCCGACCTCTACTCCAAGGGTATGAAGAGCGTGATGTCTACAATGTCGACGAGACTAGCGTTTGCTACAAGTTGTTGCCGGAACGGTCATTGGCCGTGAAAAACAAAACCTGCCACGGAGGGAAGAAACACAAAGACCGGGTGACTGCTGTCATTGCGGTCAACATGGACGGCTCCGACAAGAGGCGGTTAACCATTATCGGAAGGTCTGCTCGCCCCAATGTGCCTACGAGGTGTTCGAAATCTGCAGGTTGATTACTGGTTGAACAAAAAAGCCTGGATGATGACGAAGCTCTTCCGAGGACTGGCTGAAGGCTTTCGATGAGGACATGGAGAAGCAGCACAGGAAGGTCCTTCTGCTTTTGGACAATTGTTTGGCGCACAAGGTGTCTTGCCCCCTGAAGGCAGTCCGCCTAATGTTTCTGCCACCCAACACAAAGTCGGTTCTCCAGACCTTGGATAAGGGCATCATCCGTTCTTTGAAGTGCTCTTACCGGAAGCGTTTGGTGACGCAACTTGTATTCGACATCGACTGGCTGCACACCAAAGCCATCAACATGAAGACAATGTTAACAATGCTGTATGGATCTTGGAACGACGTAAGGCAGTCAACAATAAGGAACTGTTTCGTAGATGCCGGCTTCGTTCTACCCTCCGACGAAGTAGATCCTGAAGACCCAGTGGCGCAACTTGACGAGACACCGTGGGATCGGTTGACGTTGCCGAATATCACATTCGAAGACTTCCTCTCCGCCGATGACAACTTGGCCGTGGCACCTGAGCTAACAGACCAAGAAATCGTGGATAGTGTTGTGTTGCCCAGGGATAATAGCGGCACTGACAGCAAAGGTGACAGCGAAGACGATGTTGAAGAACCTCCGACAAGTTGTGCGGATGCCGCGGACATGACGAGAAAGCTGCGAAGCTACCTAGAAAAGCTCCCCACGACAAAAACCACTGAAGTGGAGAAGGCCCTCTCCTGCATGGACACCGTCGAGAATTTCATTCTCCTCAATGCTGTAAAACCCCACCAGTCGAAGATAACGTCTTTCTTGAATAAATTGAATTGCGGACTCTGGCAACATCGTTCCTCGGTTGTAAATTCATTTAATAATGTGCCGGTTCAATTCTTTAAATTCAACTGGAGGTTACAGGTAAGGATTTGCAAGTTCATTATGGGGCTCAAATTCCGCAACATTGCGTTTTTATATCTTGGCGTTATGCACGTTCCCCGTGCTTTTTGCATAGGCGCGATTGCCAGAATGTTTGCGCAAATTTTTGTGTGTACTTTTATAAAGAATATTTGATATAACAAACAAATTTGCAAGCACTATACTACTTCGTTATAACGAGGTTCAATTGTATTGTCACTTCTTCAAGTTCAGGAATAAGCCTGTACCAGGGTTGGTCGAGCCCACAAACTGCAGGAAGCGGCCAAGACTCGGACACTGACCCTCTGAAGGCATCCAGGGCACGGAGCCTCTTCTTTGCTGGGGTCAGAGGCGGCTTCTCCATTTCGGCGGCATTCCTACTGATGGAGAGCGCAGATCCAAGGACGTTCTCCTGCAGGCCAGAATCGGGGATCCCAAAAGCTGGAAACAACAAAAACCGACAAGCCATAAAGAATCCATCATGATCTTAAAGGGGCCCTGCAACAACTTTTCGACTGGTTTTTAATTTGCACCGAACCTAAGCGCTCTGAACGTAGTAATTTAATGAAACTTTTCTTTTCGCAAAATTCGCTTTATTTTAAAAGTTATAGGTAAATTAGAATTACAAAAACAAGCAAAAAATAACCTCCTTCATGAAGTCGTAGGTCATGGCTTGAGTGGCCGTGAACTAGAGGAGGGATAGTGAGCTCATCGAGCGCTCACGGCTGCCGCGCTCCGTGTCGACGGCTCGAGAGGGCGCCACTAAAGCGTGTGTTGGATAGGCTGTATGAAGCGGGCGGCCAGGGCGGCTCACATTGCATTTGCTGCGCGATTAAAAACTATTTCGGCAGGAAGAAGAGCAAGAGTGGAAGGAGCGGCGACGTGTGCAGCAGCGCGAATGGGTCCGCAATTGCCGCAAAACTGCTATCACCTAAAGTTCCACTAGCGTCGAGCGCTTCAGATTCCCTTGCGAAAGAGCAGATCGCTCGCCTGGAAAGCCACCGCCGAGAACAGAAGCTACAGCTCCGCTACTCTTCCTTCTTCACCAGAGTGGAAAGGCTGAAAGTTTTCTTCCGAAGCAGTGCCAAATTTGAAATTATTTGATAATAATTCTAGAATGACTGTGGTAGTTTGAAAATTTTTGGTCTCATGCCGACAAAATAATTAAAAATAGGAATGCACTAAATTGAGGTTCTCAAGCTTGAAGAATCATAATTGGCTAGAACTTCGAGGGGTTTTCAGTGCTACTCTGAAGTCCAAGCATGTCCAAGTCCTCGAGAATGCCATTTCATATACTGTGTAAATGCATGTAAGGGCCACACTTTCTTTCAAAATTTCGAGGTGAACTTTTGAGGTAACGATAACAGATACAAACAAAATGGTATATCAGATAGATAAACATACGCAAGCAGTGGTCTAGAGCGCCCTTATTTCGCTCTCGATCGTAACCTGCAGTATCCTCGGTGGTCGAGTCTGACAGGCATCAACAGCGGCCAGAGTTGCTCTTCTGAACCGTTCAGTAAGCGCATTTTGGGGTTTGCGCCAGCAATTTATTCCGTAGAATTTCACCCCGACGTCCGTTTTGATGTCGAGTGGCTGTGGCGTACCAGAGAGCTTGCCTTGGACTGAATGATTTGTCCAGTAGCGTATGCAGATCTTTTCGACACCGTATTCGTAACACATTGCACGTCTGCCACACTCCAAGGAATAAGTGACAGTTCAAAAGTACTTTCCGACCGTACTCGGGCTGTGGGGCCTGCATAAACCAACTTAGCAGAACGAAACATTAACAAAGCCTAGCTGGCCTAATGGCAACATTCGAAAACACGTGTATGTGATTTAACAGCAGCTATTGTCCCATGGGCGGAAGGCGACCGTGGATGATACGAAAACCATAAGAACAAATTTTCGGTCCCTCTAGAGTTTGAATTAATGAGATTCAACTGTACAAGAGTCTGATGCACCTACGTGCATTGAATTTACGGAGTGTTTTTCTGCACAAGGGCTATACTCCAACCACCAGTGAGCTTACAGATGGGTGGACACATCAGCACACGCAGAGAGCGTGATCACATGGTGCAAGAGTGACGGTCGGCTGGTTTAATGCATCCACAGCTTCCCACTACCGTGTCAGCTTGGCGGTGAACTAAGTATAGCCTACTGTGCCCAGAATTAAACTCAACAAGAATTAACGGATTTGGGATTTGAGACCACAACCAGGAAGATGGCACCGGCTGTGATTAAAGCTGCAGGAAGGAGAAAATCATGAAATTATAAAAATGAACCGATTACTTTGTAGCAGTGAACAAGGTTTTACTAGCACAGTAGGAATCAACAAACGGAAAAGTGTGCAAAAACTTGCTATGCAATTTACATTCAATAATTTTTAGAGCGCAGCTCTTAGGCGTCCATTTCCGCGTTTTGCGGCATCGCCGCGAAAACTGAATTTGTTCATGGGTGACGTGACACGAAGTCATGCGACGTCATTTTCCCTGCTCAATTTGAGAAACTGAATTGGTGTTAAGTTAACGTGGCGTCAATGTTCCAGCTAAATTTAGCGGGGAAGCTGTGGGAGGAGGAGAGCAGGAGGAGGAGAAGAGGAGGAGGAAGGGAGGGAATGGAGAAGGAGGGTATACCCCCTCCTCCTCCTCAAGAGCTGCGCTCTGATTTTGCAGTACAGAGATTTGTAAATGTCTTTCATTTTTTTTTTCTTTTTTGGAGGATACACATCATGTTAACTTTTTTATAATAAAAAAGAAGAAACGGAATTAGAACAAGAAGGAAATAGCATCATTATACAGACATTATTCTAACAACTTAACCACCTTCTGCACAAAAAGCTCGAAAACGGATGATTCCAATCAGAAATGTGTAGCAAACAAGCGGGCGACACCATCTACACCGTAGAGCAACGTGCACCAACGCACGCACAGCAAACGAGGCAGGAGCCTCGCACCACGAGCGGCACACACGCGACACAGAGCTCCGATGGAATACGCCAGCTGCAACCCAGGCTCGTCTCATCTGACATAGTCATTATCTCGGACCGGCCCGTTTGTAAATATCTATCTGTAAATTATGTAAATAACAAGTGCGTCAGCAAAGAATGCCTCACGGTATGTTGACCACAAATGCATAATGGTAGGGGTGAGTATTTGTAGGCGTTCTGAAGAAAATGGGTTCCCCTTTACATGGACGATTTAGGCGAGAGCAAATCAGGGAAATGAATGCACTAGGCGAACTCTTCTGTATGGGGTTAGCTTTAGAAACGAATATGCAGCCATTGGAGACAAGGCAAAGATCAAGAGACCCAAGCAAGCATATCCTCTTCTCAATAAAATTTTATGTTAAGAGTGAAAGGTGTATTGAATTTTCAACAATTGGTTTTTCTAGGCTAAATCATACGAGGGTAATAAAACAGTACAAACTTGCTGCAAAATACTGGGGGAGTGCCCAGCCCACTTCCACTGAAAACTGGATTAATCTAGACATGGGTGTCCAATCAAATCGGGCACTTAACATACAGTTCGCACAATTCCCAGGTTGGAAAAATGTTAATAGTGGGCACTTCAGCTAAGTGGGCGCATTAACAGTATTTTACAGTAAGCATGATGCTTTCAAGTATTCTTTTTTACATTAGGGCAATTAATGAATGAAACTCCCCATGAGATAAGTTTGTAACAGTTCTGTCACTTGACCGCTTTGTTGATGTGACTACCTCTATGACGAGATAGTGCTCGTGAGTATCATATGGCGTGTTAAAAAAAAGTAATGTTTCTATGCAACCACACCTGTATTGGCAGACATATGCGAGCTGCAGCATCTTCTAAATAAATAAACAAAAATAATTGACTGCTTTATGCCACTTTAAGAGCAACTGCGGCAAATTGATAGTGGTCCTAGCGGAATATACGCGAGAGTTTAGTATTTTGGGTAAAATCGGTTTCTCGGACCGCCTAATTTTCCGACATTTGAGTGATCCCTGTCAAGTCCAAACAATCGGTCAGCAACCGTATTTAATATTGGATTCAGTATTGGATACAACTTTTACAGCAAAGCTGTTTATGGCTAGGGTTCCGTGCATTTTTTATCTGCGTCAACAAAAACTCGGGTCCCAAATTTGATGCAAAATCGCTTTATTCTATGCAAAAGCTTAAACGTCTCATCACTTGGATATGCATTTTCAGTAGATTAGTTATCAATAGGCACCATTTTCAAGATCAGTAGACTCTCAGGTAGATAATAAAGAATAAAGGTATCTCAAAGATCTGCCGCTGTGCGATCCACGCAGTGTTTAAAGTCTCCCGTAAGTTGAGGGGGGTCCCCACAAGAAGGAGGGGGAAAGGAGTTCTGAAGAGATGTACTAGATGCGCATAAAATAAACCCCACTGCTGGTTCTACCCGTGCTGTACCTGCAACCCCCAAATTGCTAATCCCCAAATGTCACATTTCTGAAAACGAGCTATTTTATTGCAAGATATGATTTCACTTTCACTAGTGCTAGGGCTGTCGAGGGGGTCTCGGACCATCCTTTAAAATCAGTGGGGAGTCCGAGACCCCTAAGACCCCCAGACTTTAAGCCCTGGATCCACGTCGGCCATATCTACGCTTGCACCACCCTCTCTTTGTCGTCATTCCAAGCGCTTGCGTGCCTAGTTTCCTTTCCTTCCGCTCTCCCGGGGTGGCGGTCCCGTCGCGCGTGTCAACTTTCCACTGGATGGCGGTCCCGTCGTGCATGTCTAGTTTCCTCCGGCTCCTTTGTTCAAAACTGTGTCACAAGCTCTAAGATATGTATGCCTAGAGTCTGATATTTACAGAGTTTATTTTTGCAACAACCAACAAGCAGCTTTTGACTCCTAGTATATCTTGCTAGCCGAATATGGAAATGTATTGTCTTTTTTCTTGCATACAAAAATTTCCACCTTTGTGGCTCCCAATCATTTACATTGCCACAAGTTCTGCACCCCAGGAGGAAATAAAAGGTATGGTTAATAAACTTTAATTTCAATTAGAGGCTGTGAATAGAGTAATTCCAGTCCTCGTCAGCTCTTCGTTAAATGTGCAAAAGTCGTGCAGCATCAAAAAGTCAAATGTGCTTGCAAATATCCAAGAGTTCTGCGTTGAATCCAGCACGCTCATCAGGGCAGTCTACGGAGCAGTTTTTCTTAGAGCTTATCTTAGCAGAATGCACAAATGCTAAGACACATCTGGGGTTCTGAGTTTTCCATACACAACAACACGAGAAGAATACTTGGCAACAAATACATACACAACAACAGTGCACATCTACCTTCATCAGTACATCTAGAGGCCTCATCACCGAACAACGCAGTTTCCTACTGAACGGAGCGGCGCTCCCTGTTATCGATCGCACAAGACTCCTCGGTGTAACAATAGACCCTAAATTAACTTTTGCTGCTCACATCGGTGAGGTGACCTCAAGGGCCCGTAGGCTGCTGGGGTTTGTACGCTGGGTCACCCGGGGAACTGGTCCTAGCACACTGCAGCACCTGTACACCGCACTCATGCTACCACACTTAGAGTACTGTGCTTCAGTGTACAGTGGCGTGCAGCCTACTACTCAGTTCTACGTCGGCAGGCTTCCCCAGGTCTGACGCATTACCGCGACCTACCTATGCAGGAAATCCTAAAAATGGTTGGATGGAGCCCATTGTTTCTCCGCCGACAGGTTGCGTCACTCCGGCTTCTTGCAAGCACCCTCTTCCCAAGCAACTCAACACTCCCGCTGGTGGAAAACCTACGCCATACACGATCCGGTGGATTGCAGCTCCTCTTCGGCCGCACTATGCGACACCGGAATTCATTCCTCATCAGGACTGTAGCACTGTGGCGCTCACTACCAAGGCAGCTCACCAAGTGTTCCGCCCGAGAGAGAGAGGACATGAAAGCCTGGTGCAAGGAGGCATTAGACTTCCTCCGGCAGTGACGGACACCTCTTTTTCGGACTGACATATACCATCCCATATGACCTTTGCGTTAAATCTTTATTACTGTTAATGTTCTTGTTACTGTTTTGTTAAGTTTCTGTAATACTGCGGCACCACAGGCCTCAGGTACGGGCCTATGACCTTTCTGTGATGCTGCGACCCTCCAGGGTCGAATAAAGATCTAACAAACAAGTTTACTGATTAAACTCTACTGTAGCAATGGCTTTCAAGTGTAGAACTTTGCATGAGAAGGGAAAAACAAAAAGCAAGCTGTACTCACATCAGTGCCTGCAACATTAACATAAAACATATCAAATGTGAAGGTGTTGTCTCAAAGTGTTGTCCCATCAAAATTGATGGGACAACACTTGAGAACTTGTCGGTCACCGTACGTACCGCTGCGGACGGTGGTTATCCTCCTTCCCCCGCACCACTGGCGCTCGGACATCGGAATTTGACACTGCTCGACGAAACTCCTGTAAAACTCCTGTCCCGTGTCCTTGGACACCAGAGCGTGGTGCACTCGGTTTCCCTTGCGCTTCCCCGCGAGGCAGGCCTGCGGCACGACGAGGACATCGCCGGGCAGTTCGAGCACGGACACCAAGGCGCCCTCACCGGAGTCGCCGAGTTTCACGTTCAGGACCGACTTGGCGGTCCTCAGGACGTCATCCTCGGTGGCGTTCTCGAGAAAGGACACAAACAGCACGATGCCGCGGCCGATTTCCACGCAGTTGTTCTCGAACCGCAAGCGCAAAGGGAACTGGAGTGACTGGATTGCCTTGGCTTGTATTGTTTCGTTATGGGTATAAAACTGATAAAACCTCAAAGTCAATAAGTCAATCTAAAAAAAAAGGATCAAATTAAAGCTTTCTTTGCGTTAAATGCACGCGAATTTAGTTTTATTAGCGGAAACGTTTATCTTGGAACCTCCGCCAGCAGTGAGGGAATTGTCCCCCTCCTTCCCAACACCCGGATTCGGGGTCCTCGCGCACAACACGTCTGGATATTAATCCGGGACTTTACCCTCGCCGCTGGATTCTCTGCGACGCCCTGGGGGCGGCGGGCGCGGATCGGGCTCGGGCGCTGCGTCGGCGTTTGGCTGAAGGCGCATTCACACAGCGGAAAGACGCGCGTCGTGGGGTGAATTTTTTTGCTTATTTTTGTATTGAAAAAAGTCGCGCGCCGAGGAGGACGACGCAGGGAGCCGACGCTTCGGAACCCAAATTTCTCCCTCGACGCGCGCGCTTGAGCCAGTCAGCGAGCGTCCGGACGTGACGTGTCGCCCTTTTCCGGTTAGGAAATGTTTTCGCTGTTTTTATTTTCGACCCACAATGAAGGCGAAAAGGCAGAGAGGTCGGGGAGTCGTGCACTCGCCAAACGTGGCTGGAAGCATTTCAGCGTGGAAAGAAGCAAGCCGATTAGGAACATCTGACTGTGAGCAGTGTTTTAAGTGCCTGTACGACGCCGTGAAACTACTCTTCATCGTTTGCGCGAAAGCTGCCACCGAAGTTCGCGGTGTGTTCCTACCTCCGACTGTGCGGGAGCGATACACCCCCAATCTGTTGTGAGTTGCGTCCCAATCCGGCTGAGCGACCTCAGTTCGGCCTATTGCCTCAATTCGGCTAGAAGTTTCAATTCGGCTGCACGTTCCAGTTCGGCTACATCCTCAATTCGGCTAGAAGCTTCAATTCGGCTAGAAGTTTCAATTTGGCTGGACGCTTCAGTTCGGCTAGAAGTTTCAATTCGGCTGGACGCTTCAGTTTGGCTAAATCTTCAGTTCGGCTACAAGTTTCAATTCGGCTGCATGCTTCAGTTCGGCTAGATCCTTGCTTCAATTCGGCTGGAGAACCCAAGTTCATAAAGTTAGACATCCAAGCATACGGTGCCCCCAATTTTGTAGAGAAACGTTAACTATATCTGCATCTTGCCTTAACATTGCCAACCTGCGAGCTCAAATCAACAAGTTCAAGCAGCTACGAAGGCTTTGGGCACAGAAACATTTGTGTTTGTGTTGTTTGTTCTGTGGAGCTGCTGTGCAAACACCAGGTCTCTGCTGCAAAGTAATTTATTCACTTGCCCAAAGAATGGATTACAGCAGTCCAAAGATTGCTTCTTCTTCCAGTGCTGGCCACTGTTCACGTGAAAGGGACAGGACGCCTTGGCAGCTCCTACGTCGAACTGAGTTGAAGAAAAAAGAAGATACCTGCATCAGTTATGAGACAAAACAATGTGGTAGGGGTTCAATCCAATGATTTACCTCTTCAGGAGGCTAAGAGGAATGTAGCAGTACACCTGTAACTTTTTCAAGGTCACAAATTTGCCTCAAAATTGGCTAAACACACCAGTAGATATGACTGACCTCGTAACCAAAACCTTACGTCCGCAAACAATTGTTTGGCAACATTTAATTTTCAAATTCGGTCCTTATCGCATTTTCAAAGTCAAAGTTTCTACTGGCAGCACTAAAAATATGTCGAGATGGAGGTTTGGGCGAGCTGGTGTTGCATACTTCTCCACAGTGCGAGAAATTTGCAACCAGGCACAGGCACACACAAAAGGAAGAGACATTCACGCAGCACTGACTTGCAACTCAGACTTGTATTCTTTCTTCTTTATCTGCGCCTGTCTTTTTAAACAAAAATACATTTTTTTGTTATTTTTATTTTATCTGGATGCAAGATAATCTAATTCTTTTTTCTGATAAATTTAGACAAGGTTTAGTGACACATTTTTCTTTTAACCTCGATATCTTTTCGGCTTCAATAATTTCCCTAATTAGTTTATTATTATTTTTACTTATTACGGTGCAGTTTTTTTTTTTAGTTCTGCTTGACACCTGCAATCTTGGCAATGTATGCCTAAGTGTCCGGAAGTGATTCTGTTTATGTTGTAGTTGTGTTCTCTTAGTGTATGTGACATCAGTATATGTGACGTCAGGGGTGGGAAGGGGTTGTGTTTTGGCAGTAGAACTTGTTTGCAACTGATCAGAAGAATTTCCGATGGCGACAAATGAAGCCTGCGGAACCCCAACGTCTGCTGAGCAGCACGAAAGAAATATGTTCCATTCTGTTATCTGATGTGATTGTGCTAGCCATGTTCCAAACAAATAAGAGTTTAGAACAAACCAGTTGGGCTTCGTAACGTGATGAGGGGTACAGTTTCTATCATGAAGAAAGCCATTAGCCCGCAGATTTTGCGGGACGAGCGAAGGCGGCGGAGCTTTCTAGATTTCACTCTTCATCCCGCACAGCCATGCCGCGCAGCACGTTCCTGTGGCACCTGCGGCTGTGAGTAGGAAGTATGTCACGCAGCCTTTAAAAAGGTGGGTGGAAAACAAAGTTTTTCAGCGACCGAATTGATGAGACTGATAGCTTAATGTACCGACATCAAGATAAGTAACCCTGGTTTGCAAGTTTTGTCGTGGGAGAGTTGGTATTAACTAGAGTGCACTGGGAGTTGTAGCGCATCTAGAGTCACACCGCCACATTCAGCTCAAGAAACCTCGTCTAGGCACAGGCAAGTCCTTCTGTAATCGTCGAGACTACAAATTAATTAATACACTTGTGTCTGGTTACTATTTCTGTTTCATTTGACTTTCTGAGAATTGGGAAAATCAGCAAGCAAATTTATTCTCTGAATTATTCTGAAAAACGGAGAATTTAATCAAAACAAGCTTTGAGAAACATAGAATTTTCGACAAAGGTGAGCTCCAGAAAACACCCTTCAAATGCCACAAAGGATTAATTCTGGAAACACGGAATGCCACTTATAGTGACGCTGCTGCATGTCATGCTAGGGGTAGCCAGGCAGGCTCCGGTGCAGCTTGGTTATGACCTTTCTCGCAAAGGGAAGTTTTGGCATTGCATATGAAGCGATACTTGCCCAAGTCTAGAGGTTACCTTGGCAAGGTAATGGGAGCACCCATGCTCACAAGCATGGTAACTGCCCAGGTCACCGTGGAAGGTCTTCAGCACAAGGCAGGCACCACCGTCTGTCGTAGGTATGATGTGCTGCAACGTTTGATGACACAAACTGCAGCGAAACAAAACATATTTTTCTGTGAAACAGTATCCATAGCTGCATTATGCGTACCAGCACACTGCATGAGTAGCTAATCTCATTGTGCACTTCTTTCTACATTAGAAGCACAGTTTAGCCTGAAGGTGTCAGCATATTTCGGTTCCACGAATAAAAAGTCACTCATACAGATTTACGTCGAACAAACATAGTTCACCACGTCGGTGGCTGTGACAGAAAATGCTAAGAAAGGCGAGATAAATCGACGACTGCATGCTTCAAATGGTCAGAAATGGGAGGAAAGTGCCCTAGACACTTTCCTCCCAGTTCTCCTCCTGTGAACAGCAAGGTCGAGGGAGCCCACCAGTGGTGCAACCGGTGGCTTGTACGCAATGCTCGAACCTGATCAATTTACGATGGTTGGATACTATCATTTCAGTTATGTTGCAATTATATCAATACCTAAAAAACTGTCAAACGCCGATTAAAAAAAGTGTACCTGCTCATTCAAGGCTTTTTTAGCTTTGGTTGCTCCCATTACGGAATAAAGGGTTTGTTCCCCAAATAAACGACGCGCTCCCGAGCTTCATTCAGTTCGTCTCTGAAGGCTTTGTTCGTGTTCGAAGCAAGATCTTTGCTCAAAAAGCACTTCGAAATTACAAACAAATCCACACCGACTCTCGGCAACCCTCATCTCATTGAACCGCAGCGCAGTTTTGCCCAAAGGAGCCGCAAGTAACGACTCTTGAGAACAAAATAATTATCTATAAAAGCTAGACACCTTGCATGGTTCCGGCATTTGAGCACAAGCTATCTGACGTCTTTCGGGGAACGCTACAAAAGCTTGGTATTCCAAGAACAGCTTAAACGTAAAAAATTTCAGTTTTCCTCGTATCTGCCTGAACTGGGCGGAGCCCACCAGAACGACGCGACGTATGCGAGATCCAAAGCATGTGTCGCAAACTACTGTGTGCGGCACGCCGGAGCAGCCATCTTTCCGAATGTCTGCACGCTGGCTCACATCGTTTCGACGCACATGTGTCTTGCATTTAATGTTTTGATGGCAGCCTTTCAATTCTAAGAACAAAGCGTCAAGTGCTGGCTGACACTAACACTGTTCACATACACAGTAGCTCAATGCAAAGTGTAAATGAGTATGCCCATGACATGGTGGAAAGGACAGCCTGGCGCCTAGGCAGTACGGCCGCTCATGTCCAATCAAAGCTCGCAGGATGCTGCACATAGACTGTGCCACACTTTTAAGCACTAGACACAATGAAGAAATAAATGCACCTTGATCCTACGAGTAAGCTCGGATGACACAGAATCTAGCAAGACTTGCGAAGCTTGTAACTGGGTTCATGAGCTTTTAATCACTCCCGTGACACACACCTGCACTCAATGTGTCATCCGACTTTACCCGTTGGATCAAGGTATATTAAATTTTTTTCCGCTGCCAAATGGAAGGGAAGGCGCGACAACACTATCCTTCTGTCTTACCCTAGCGTGAACTAACTGGTAATGGTACAATCACAAGCGAGTTCCTTTCACTGGTGCCCCTCCTGCTCGAGCTCTCAAACAGCCAAACCGCGATTCAACGCAGGGAGCTCGCTCGCACTTGTAGCCACTCCGGCTAGTCCATGCTAGGGCGCGACGAAGCATGGCAGGAAGCCTGCCACTACAGCACGTCGGCCGCTGGGCATGACTGGCGAGTGCAAGCGCAACGTGAGTCACATGAATGTTCGGATGACCGACCGGGTAATCCATGTCGATCTACAACAACGTGATCGGTCGTTGCATGCTCTCAACCCTAGATATAGAACACACTGTATAATAAAATGTGCATCCCGCAAAGCCTACCATAGGAACCATCACTGGCATCACTACGTCACAGTGACAAGGTGCAACGCAACATCGCATCGCTCGGATCTAGCTCATCGAGAAAAGATTGCACAATCTGTAAGCTGCAATCCATGAGGAAGCAAAATGGCCTCCCTGTATGTTTTGATTAAATCGGTGCTGTGTGCGGGTTTAACGTTCTATGTGAGAGCCTAGCAACTGTGCATCTCTTTGCTAAGTCAGTACTCTGGGCTGCACCGGAAACTATTTTCTCGCGTGTGTTGTTCTCATCAAGAAGAGCGTCACACTATCACCGTGCTCCTAAATAGCACGGATGCAGCGTTCAATGTGAACTCCTTAGTATGCTACAAAAATATCACCCCCTACTTGCGCAAAAAAAGAAAACACTTTTGGAATTTTAATAAAAAGTATATTCTAAAAACATGGAACCCTACCTATAGCCACTCCAGTGTATTATATACTAGGGCATCGCCATGCAGGTTCTCGAGCAGCTTGGGAACGGCCTTTCCCTTGAAATTAATTCCTGGCATTGCATACTAGGCGATACCTGCTATAGTCTACGGGTTACCTTTGCAGGGAGATGGAGGCATCCATGATCACACGTACGGTAATTGCCCATGTCGCACAACATCATGGAAGGTCTTCATGAAGCAGGCAACTTGTCCCGTCGACGGAGACCCACAGATACCCTGCGTATGTGGGTAAAGTGCCTAAAATTTAATTTAATTACAATTACAACTACTTCTCTCCAAAAGCATCATGGCATGAGAGCTTGTCGCTTTTCATAGATGGGGTTCGCTAGCACAGCCTGGCCTTTTTCGTTCAGCCAGGGCCTCGAGAGTATTTTGTAGCGGCCCGCCACACGCCCTCAAAGTTGAACTTGCGTCGTATTCAAAATTCGGAAGAAATGCCTACAACCAAGAAGGATAGAATTGTAGGAGGGGGCCATGATGTTAGCTCCGCAGCCCCCGCAACCCAACCTCCATTATCGCCTGCCCCTTTGCCGTCTACTTCCTCGCCCATCATGACTACCCGTCATCCCTTTTGGTTGACGGTTGTTCGTACGGAAGGACTGGCTGGCACTGGTGGGCTCTGCGCGTCTACTCATCCCAATTCCCAAATCGAGACCGCGGCTGCCCGGTGACATCCGTCGTCTGCTTCCTTTTTTCGGTACTTTGCTTCGGTTAAGGAACTGTTTTTTGCAGATAGTCTAACGTGTTGAACTAGCTTACCTACGAATTTCAACGGCAATTCATCTTGGATGCGCCCGCGCAAGGCTGGTGTCGCGATGTGTGGTGATATCAAACGCAGAGAGTGCCTGAAGAATTTTGAGGTTCCTCAGACGATTTTAAATTACTAGCTGCTGTGGATTTGTTTGGACGCACTTTATGACCAACAAATCAGCGGCAAGCGGCTGATAGTCAGATCTTCTAAATTGCAAATCGCGACACTTTCCTGATGACTTGCTAGGTGCTTGGATATGGTCAACAAACTTCGAGTGAAACATATTTCTTCAGACTACGGATGCGGAAGGCTCTGCTTCTCGGGGCGCGATGACCCAGGTCCCCTCTACAGCCGATCGAGCCTTCGAAGTTCGGACGGCGCTCGAATGCGTGCTCAGAGTGCCGTCCAATGTTACTTTGGTGCCGTCGGACGGCACTCAGGTACAGCCTGGATTAAAACAGTTCGCTTTTATAGTTACTGCGGTCACCGTGTAGGTCACTCACTAAGCTGAGGAAGAGTTGAGAAGGAGGTGAGACGGGGTCCAGTCACCGCCGCGATCAACGACCGAAATCAAGCGGTTCCGCAGCTCGCTGACCCTCGTAAAACCAGGAGAACTGCCCACAAATTCACTTTACTGCGAATTGTATTATGTTGTGGGGCTTACCGGTGAAACGTAATGCCTGCGGAAGAATAATCTCGACGGTCCTTGTAGCCGCGCACACTCCAAAGCTGGCCCCTCCGACGCGCGATGCCACATACTTTCGATTCCTAGAGCTCGCCTGTTCATCGCAGTTCGCCCAGTCTGCCGCTCTCGGCTGCGCTCGCTATCTCCCTTCCGCTCTTACAACACCCACTGGACAGAACGAGAGCACGGGTGTGGTGGGCCCGTGGTTTCGGAAAATGCTTTGTGGCCACTTGCCGAACTTATGCTACCATGCTTTTGTGGATACTCACTCTTGTTGAACGAACTGCGAAGTGGGACCGGTCAGTGATTCGGTATTACTTTCGCTGCGATCGGAGGCGTTGATTTGAACCGCTCGTTCTTGAAATAGGAGCCTTATCTCGCACAAAACCATCCAAGCGCGCAAAGGCCGCAACTACCTCGCAACTCGCACACAACGCTGCAGCACCTTCCGCCATCTTGGGTCCCAGTGTTGCCAGACGGGGAAAACAAAAATCGATGGATAGAACCCAATCGAACTCCTAAAAATCAGTTAAAAAAATTATGTACGTACTTTTTGTACTCCCAGACTATTCTTTTAGCAAATATCATAAACTATAAAACAACAGTCTAGCTAAAAATAAATTCCCGAATTGAGCTATAATTAAAAAAAAAACTTTGCTATACTGAAGTTAGTGATATTTTTATTGCGTCACTGTGTTGCAATGTCCGGCAGAAAATGTTTAGCGTCCAAAAATCGCTTTGATTGTATCAAGTATTCCGATGACTTGACTCAGCGCTGCAATACAAAAACCCAAACCCTTCTGCGTGAAAACGAAACTACTTGGATGCGAGTTGCGAAACTTCTTGGTGGTCTGGCAGCACTGTACGGGCGGCTATCTTGGTAGCGTTTAGTATCTTGAGTTTCGGTTTCTCCGCATTTCCTTCCAGGGCATGGACGTTCTGCCACTGGGTGCGATTCGGAAACTTTATTGTTTTCTGACTTCCGATCACCCAACGTGGACAAAGAGCTAGACCGTCATGCGTTTCATCTCTGAGGACACTTTCAATTCTTTTTTCGATGCGAATACGGATGAAATCGTACTGTTTCGCGGTAGACTGCTCTACGGTATTACATGCGACTCAAGGTTGTTTTTTGTTTTTGTTTTTGTTTTTGGCAAACGTTATTTTTTTTTAGAAAGTTTTGTGTTTTGAAGGAAACTGTGCCCTGGGCAATATTTTTCACTTCTGTCAAAACCGACGCGCCCCATCGCGGCGAAATACCACCCAGTGCACTCTGGGAACTGGTTGGCCACTCAGTTTCAGTTTCGACTGAGCAGCTTCATCTCATGCTATCACGCCGCGACCGGACGCGCTGCTTGCGTTTTCGACTATCTGACTTTTCACGAATGTACAATACACTCATTTTCGAGCGATACAAAAACGTAGACCGGGGCATTTTCCTTGGTTCCCGAAACACCAGATATTGTGCGTTCGTATGCAAACGTAGTAAGACGTGGCTTAGTCACCTCACCCCACGAGTGCATCTTTGAGCTCGTGTCAGTAATCCTGTCTAGTACCAGTGAACTACAACTGAAATTTGGTCACCTTGAGCCCTACACGTATTTTGTTTGCCAAACGTCCGCTTCTTGTTACTTCATTGGGCGAAAAGCAAGCCGCATCCTCACAGGAGTATTAAAGTTGAGCCAGCGTTGGCGCATTAAGCTTTTAAGGAAACGCAATAAATTCGACCTCACTACTGCACAAAAGTTACTATGATGTCTTCCTCGTGTCATCACATAACTCACACTCAAATTTTATGCTGATATAAGATTAAGTTTTCGCAAACGCTGAGATCGGCTAGCTACGACAGAGGCCATAACAAGCGTCCCTTACTCCTCGCTAAGCCTTTTTGGACGACCTTTTACTGACGCCCAAGATCTGTGCCTGAACGGTGTGTCTGAAATTATCTCAGCATACTCAGTGAGGAAGAAAGCAAACACATAACAAATATTATGGCCATTAGCAACCGTCAAATGCGCTTTGAATAATTTCGTTCGTTTGGCGCACCGGGGTTCATGCCCGTCCGGCGCACTTCCACCGAATGGTGCGACATTCTTCACAGAAGTGCTCGACTTTTGCTTTCTTAAAACGGTTTGTATGTGCGAATGTGCCTATATATGATTGCAGGATAACTTTATGCGTATACGTGGTGTTGAATATTCGTGGAATGCAAGCGGGTGGGGACTTCACTTCGTGCAGTGCTGCGGGGCAGTACAGATAAGAGATGAGAAGTGTGTTCAAATGGAGCTTTTCAATAACGCCTCCGAGTTTTACCTCGCGTACTCAGCCGTATCAGTAATTACAAAAAGTTATATTTCGTCTATGGACGCACGAAACAAACTTCCTGATCAACAACACTAATGTAAAGGCGCGAGCTCGATGTATGCATACTTATTGGTTGCTCAGCTTGTTGATTCGTACACACGCAAGATCCCCGAGCTTCGCAGCGTCGAGATTCCCAGCACTGGCTAGTCCACATACCTCAAAACGCTAACAGAAAGGATCAAGTACTAAAATACAACAATCATGCGTTAAGAGAAGCTACACGTCTCGGGCTTGTGCTAAAGCTTCGAGGTCTGGCCATTTAGGTTAGTTTAGAGACCACAAATGACGCTCTCGGGACCAGAAAACATAAAATGACGGCCGTTTATAGTTCACGCTTTGTGTATAATCTCTTGTCGACGTGTCGATCGAAACCGAAACCATGGCACTCTCCTCCCTGGCCAGCTAGTTCCCAGAGTGCAACGCGCGCCGTGTTGCATGCCGGGCTTTATGGAAGTAGTCT